>BSBK01008458.1:0-195000 GCA_027943335.1 Chamaecyparis obtusa
TGATAGGAAGTGGAAAAATGCAGATGCTTTAATAAACCACTATCTTCTTTACTCAAGCAACATCTGGTTCATCTACTCGACTGGAGCATGTTTGGGAACAGATAGTTTCCATTTAAACTCAAGTCTCTGGAAGTAGTTATATTTGTTAGTGGAGGAGATACACCCATTGGAACTACAATAACTTTATGCTCACTGGAATTTCCATTTCTCTTCATTGGGATACTCTTTACAAAATTTCATCTACCCTTTTACCAATTTGGGAAATCAATGGGTCTATTTGTGGACCTCCAATGTGTTCGTCACCTAAACAACAACCTTGAGATGAATTAGGAAATTCTCTATGAAAGAGATTAGTACCTTGAGAAGCTCTCCACTTGTCAGCTGAATTAAAACCTTGGACCATAGATGGCTGCCCTTTGTTGTAAAATGAGGAGTGAGACTACCTTGCCAAAGGTGCCAGTGAACTTACATTTGAGGGATAATGCCCAACATGAGTAACCTGGTTTCCCAAGTCCCATAAATGTAAGGCCATTGATGAATAGGAATTTCTAATAGAAATATTTGTGGTAGTAGAATGAAGTGCATGAACAAATTCTTTGCCTTCTAATGAACCAATTTGAGGCTTCATTTCACATTGCTCTATGGATAATTCCACAACACTTGTTACTTCTCTATCTAAATTTTTTGTGTTGGTGTACATGTGCACTGTAGAGCTTCTATCACTAGTTGAGCTACTAGCAGATGGTGAGTACTCATCATCATCAGCTGACAGGCTCACAGGCATATCTTACTTCTTTCCTTTGCCACTTTCCCCCTTCCTAGATTTTCCTCCTTATCTATAACTTCTATCATGGGTCCAAGAAGGTCTTCCCACTCTTTCCCATTAATATGCAAATAATTTTGTCCATAACAGTATTTTATGCATATATTATGATATTGATCTAATTTGATGCACCCTCACTATTTGATCCATACTTCCCTTTCATTTCACTTGCTTTTCTCATTTTGCACATCATAGGTTAGGATTTGACAGTGGGTATGACCTTGGTATTGTCGGCATTAATGATAAATTTTACCTTTAAGCTATTATTTTTTTTTCATTTTTCCTATATGATTCTTTTGTATACAAATTGTGGATATTCTCTTGGAATTTTTTCATTTTTTCCTATAGGATGCCTTTGTATACAAATTTTGGAGAATCTCTATTAAAGAGTAGGTAAGGATGGCTAAACCTAAGTGAAGTGGAGAGGGAGAGGACTAAATTGAGAGAGTGGAGGTGGAGAGCGATAACAATGAAAATATTTTAGGGGCTTGCGGAAATATGAAAAATTATAATCTTCCTCCTAGAGAAGACATTAATGAAGTTCTCCATGGCTTAGCAGAGCAAACCGACTAGATTGTTGAAGTTGATGGTACTACATACATAAATGCGGTATGTACTTTTGGCCTAAATTTTATTTTTCATTTCTTTTAGGTCTTTAAAGGAAGTCGACTAAATCTTTTTATTAAATGTCAAAGAATACATGAAAATAATATGATTCTGAGCATGAGCATGAGTCCTAGTATGCCTTATCATGTGTTAGGACCCCTAGGATGTCCTCATGACCACTATGGACACATTGGAATGCTCAAGTGTGTCTTAAGGGGTCCTACGACCCCTTCAAACACACTTGAGCATTCAAATGTGTCAACAAGGGTCATGGGGACTTCCTATGATTCCTAGTACGCCTTATCACATGTTAGGACCCCTACGAAGTCCTCATGAACCCTATGGACATATTGGAATGCTCAAGTATGTCTTAAGGGGTCTTACGACCCTTCAGAAACACTTGAGGATTCAAATGTGTCAAAAGGGGTCATGAGGAATTCCTAGGGGTCTTAGTATGCTTTATCACATGTTAGGACCCCTAGGAAGTTTTCATGACCCCTATGGACACATTGGAATGTACAAGTGTGTCTTAAGGGGCCCTACGACCCCTTTGGACACACTTGAGCATTAAAATGTGTAAAAAGGGGTCATGGGGACTTCCTAGGGGTCCTAGTACACCTTATCATGCATTAGGACCCCTATGAAGTCCCCATGACCCCTATGGACACATTGGAACCCTCAAGTGTGTCCTAAGGGGTCCTACACCCTTTCGGACACACTTGAGTGGTCAAATGTGTCAAACAAGGTCATGGGGACTTATTAGGTGTCCTAGTACACCTTATCACATGTTGGGACCCCTATGAGGTCCTCATGACCCCTATGCACACATTGGAACCCTCAAGTGCATCCTAAGGGGTCCTACGACCCTTTCGGACACACTTGAGCATTCAAATGTGACAAAAGGGCTCATGGGGACTTCCTAGGTGTCCTGGTACACATTATCACATGTTAGGACTGCTATGAAGTGCCCATGACCCCCTATGGATAGATCGGAATGCTCAAGTGTGTCTTAAGGGGTCCTACGACCCCTTTAGACACACTTGAGTGTTAAAAATGTGTCAAAATGGGTCATAGGGACTTCCTAGGGGTCCTAGTATGCCTTATCACATGTTAGGACCCCTATGAAGTCCCCATGACCCCTATTGACACATTGGAACCCTCAAGTGTGTGCTAAGGGGTGGTACGACCCCTTCTGACACACTTGCACATTCAAATGTGTCAAAAGGGGTCATGGGGACTTCCTAGGGGTGCTAGTACACCTTATCATGCGTTAGGACCCCTAGGAAGTCCCCATGACCCCTATGCACACATTGGAATGCTCAAGTGTGTCTTAAGGTGTCCTACAACCCCTTCAGACACACTTGAGCATTCAAATGTTTCAAAAAGGGTCATGGGGGCTTCCTAGGGGTCCTAGTATACCTTATCACACATTAGGACCCCTATGAAGTCCCCATGACCCCTATGGACACATTGGAACCCTCAAGTGCATCCTATGTGATCCTACGACCCCTTCAGACACACTTGAGCATTCAAATGTGTCAAAAGGGGTCATGGGGACTTCCTAGGTGTCCTAGTATGCCTTATCACATGTTAGGACCCCTAGGAAGTCCTCATGACCACTATGGACACATTGGAACCCTCAAGTGCATCCTAAGGGGTCCTATGACCCCTTGATATACACTTGAGCATTCAAATGTGTGAAAAGGGGTCATGTGGACTTCCTAGGTGTCCTAGTATGCCTTATCACATGTTAGGACCCATATGAAGTCCCCATGACCCCTATGGACACATTGGAATGCTCAAGTGTGTCTTAAGGGGTACTTTGACCCCTCTGGACACACTTGAGCATTCAAATGTGTCAAAAGGGGTCACAGGGATTTCATTGGGGTCCTAGTACACCTTATCACGTGTTAGGACCCCTAGGAAGTCCCCATGACCCCTATGGACACATTGGAACCCTACGATGAGCATACAGTGGTTTTACATCTATGTGAAATTTCTTTTCAAGAGTTAAAAAATCAATTGATTGTATTCAATTGAGGGGAAGTCCATTGACATCTACTTATTCAGTATAGTCATGCCACTGACATTACAAGGAGTCTGTAGAAAAATCCTATGCTAGATAATTTCAAGAGGACTTGGGCTGAAACTGTCTATCATCAAATCAAGTGTGTAGGTATTTTTTCACAAGAGCACAAACTTCAATTCATTATGAGTAAAAATTTATGCCTATTTTGCCTCAGGACCTATTTCCTGCCAGTTTTTGGGTGAAACGTGTGGTGTTTCTTCTTGCGATGTTTCATGTGCTCATATGGTACCTTGAACACTTAAAGGAATGTTCTTGGGTCAAGTTAGGACCTAAATCCAAAGGTGCATCAATTTATATTCATTCCAACATTAGTTTTGGTTTAAATCTTGAGACTGGACCTATATTGTAATTAAATGCCTGACTAGCCGACCTGTGGCTTAGCTGGCTATATAAGGGGTCTAAATTGATGTAGTAGAGGATGATGGGCAAGATATAGGAAGGATTATCAAGATACATCATTGGAGAAAAAGATAGGATGCAAGCCATAATTCTGAATTCATAATTCTCATTGTATAAGGCCGAAACTCGGAAGGCCTCACAGCCGAGCATGTTGAAAGAAATAATATAATTCTCTATTGTTGCTGCCAGTTGATTGTCTCATATCCATTGTATTCATGTGATATTTATATTGCTTCCATTTTATAACTTTGAGAAAGGGCTTTTTATGGATTCAAGTGGACTCAATTTTGTTTGATTCTGCTTGTATCCACCTTGCCCCTGCATCAAGTGGTATCAGAGCGAGTTCTTTCTTGTGGATTGGATCATGGAGAACCTTATTGGATTTGGTTGTAGGGTGGTAGATCTGAGATCTAACCTATCACTTGTAGAAGGTTATGATCTTACTGGAACCTGATTGTCAAGATGATTCATGGTAGAGGAAATGATAATGCTATCATGGATATGTTGAGGAAAATTGCAACTAGGCTTGAAGCTATAGAGATAGCCCAGAGAAGAGGAGAACATCTTGAAGATGTTAGTGATGAAGAAGAAGAAGCAGCACCTAATGCTTTACCTGAAGTTGAACAATATGAGGAAATACTTTTGAGAGTTTTGTCTAAGGCTAACTCCAGACCTGGAGTTGAAGTTGCTTGCTATGATGGAAGACTTGAGACCGATACACTTTTGGATTGGATCTCTGAGATGGATAAATACTTTGAGTATGAAGGTACTCTTGATAATAAGAAGGTTAAGATAGTAGTCACAAAGTTGAAAGGGCATGCATCTCTTTGCTGGGATCATTTGCAAACTAAGAGACAGAAGAGAGGAAAAGAAAAGATCAAAACATGGATGAAGATGCTTGGAAAGATGAAGAAGAAGTTTCTTCCAGCTAACTATGAAGTTAGTCTAATGAGAAAGATGTAAAATCTGATATAAAAGGACATGAGTGTGAAAGAATATACTGAGGAATTTTACAAATTGGATATCAGATCTGGACATGTGGATGATGAAGTTGAGAAGGTGGCTAGATATCTGAATGGCCTAAGGACATCTATTCAAGATGAGATTAGTTATGTGAAGATTGATACTGTGGAAGAAGCATACCAATTTGCTTTGAAGGCTGAAGAAAGATTGACAAAGAAACATGATCAAAGACAGAGAGGAAGAGGTAGTAGATTTTAGATAAGTAGAGGCAGATCTGATGGAGAAAGTTGTAGATCTAAAAATTTAGTACAAGATAAAGGATGGGAAGATGACCCTACTAGTAAAAGAGGTAATTACTCTAGAGGTAGTTATACTGGTTACTCTAGGAATAACAATAATGGTAGAAGGGAAGACAAATCTTGGTTTAAAGGTACTTGTTACAAATGTGGTGAAGAAGGACATACAGCTTTTGAATGTACTAACTCCAGAAAGAAGACTGGAGGTAATGGTAGAAATAATTTGGCTTGTGAAGAAGTTGAGGAAATGTCTAATGAACCTAAACATGGTGATAACTTGATGCTAAGAAGGATCTTGTGCAATGAAGAAGCTGATGAGGAACTTGTTTTGAGGAAAAGTTTGTTCAGAACCAAATGTAAGATTGTTGATAAATGTTGCAAGGTAATCATTGATAATGGAAGTTCTAATAATTTGGCATTCGAAGAGCTGGTTATCAAGTTGCAGTTGAAAAGATTGAAACATCCTAAGCCTTACCATATTGCTTGGATCCAGAAGGAGCATAAACTACTTGTAAGTGAACAATGCCTTATTAAATTCAAAATTGGAAATTATCATGATGAAGTCTTGTGTGATATTATGCCCATGGATTGTTGTCATAGTCTTTTGGGTAGACCTTGGCAGTATGATAGGAAAGCTTTGCATGATGGTAGATTGAATCAATATACTATTTGGATGGATGGAAAGAAACAAGTGTTATTGCCTTTAGTAGAGAAGTTTGATGAAGGTCACTATACTATAGTCAGAGTATGCTTGTTTGATGATAAAACATTTGTAAGAGAAATGGAAGAACAAAATATTTGCTTTTCATTGAAGCATAAAAGTGGACAGTCAAATAAGGTTGTTGATGCCTTGAGTAGAAGAAGAAGTTTCCTGACAGAGATGAGAGTTGAAGTACTTGGTTTTGATGATTTGAAGTATTTGTATGAGGCTGACATTGATTTTTCAAAGCCTTGGAAAGCTTGTAAAGAACACACAGTGAGTGATAAGTGGTCTGAATATTTCATTCAAGAAGACATGTTATTTAAAGGAGTTCAGTTGTGCATACCTAGAGGATCTATGAGAGAGAGCATAATGAAGGAGAAACATAGTGGTGGACTTGCTGGACATTTTGGGATTGATAAGACAGTGAATTTAATTTCAAAAAGATACTTTTGGCCATAGATTTACAGAGATGTACAGAGAATGGTTAGAGGTTGTAGAATTTGTCAAGTAGCAAAAGGAACTAGTCAGAATTCAGGATTGTATACACCTTTTCCTGTACCTGGACCATGGGAAGATGTGAGTATGGACTTTGTTCTTGGATTGCCTAGAACTCAGAGAGGTAATGATTCTATTTTGGTAGTGGTTGATAGATTTATTAAGATGGCTCATTTCATACATTGTAAGAAGACATCTGATGCATTGCATGTAGCTGAATTATTCTTCAAGGAAGTGGTAAGATTGCATGGTTTTCCTAAATCTATTGTTTCAGATAGAGATACTAAGTTTACTAGTTATTTTTGGAGGACACTTTGGAAGAAGATGAATACTGATTTGAAGTTTAGTTCTACATTTCACCCTCAGACAAATGGATAGACTGAAGTTGTGAACAGAAGTTTGGGAAACTTGTTGAGATGTTTAGTTGGAGAGAAACCTACTAATTGGGATTTGATTTTGGCACAAGTAGAGTTTGCATATAATAATTCAGTGAATAGAAGCACTAAGAAGACACCATTTGAGATTTTTAATAGATTTCATCCTAAGGGAACCACAGAGTTGAGAGATTTACCTACTAAGACCAGAAGAAGTGCTGAAGCTGATCATTTTGCAGAATACATGAGAACTTTACATGATGAAGTTAAAAAGAATTTGGAGGATAGTAATCTGAAATATAAACAAAGAGAAGACAAGAGAAGGAGAAATAAATATTTTGAAGTTGGAGATGAGGTTATGATTCATTTGAAGAAGAATAGATTTCTAGTTGGTACCTACAACAAGCTGAAAATGAAGAAGTTTGGACCTTGTAAGATTCTGAAGAAGTTTGACAGTGGAAATGCTTATGAAGTAGAATTGCCAGAGGACATGGATATATTACCTATATTTAACATTGCTGATATATTTGAGTACTTTGAATAAAATGAAGAGGTAGAAGATGATCCAGATTATCCTAAGAAAAATAAGGACAGCATTGAGAAGATCTTGAATAGCAGAGTTGGCAAGAGTACAAGAGGAAAAGACTACATGGAATATCTAGTTCAGTGGAAAGACAAGCCACTTGAGGACAGTTCATGGATTACACAAGCTGAGTTGGATATTTATGATTCAGTTCAGAGTATGATTAGTGCCTAATGTGGACATCAGTTCTTTATTTACCCTAGGTGTTTGATGCAGGAGCATCTTGGGTCTTTGGCAATCTTGCATCAACCAAAAACATTTTCTGATTTCTGTACCTGTTTGCTGTTGTTTTCTTTATTTCTTTTCATTTTATGGTTTCATGGTGTGAAAATATTACATTATTTTGAGGACATATTTGGGAACCTTCTCCTATGAGCACATAAAGTTTGGATGGACTGTTTCAAAGTTACAGCTATTTTCCTTGCCGTCGGAACAGTGTTTTCCTGTAGTTTTGGTGCTGATTGTTCATGTTGGTTCTCTTGATCCATAAGGAATTTTATTTTTTTCACTTAAATAATTTAAGAGGACCTAAATTAATACCATTTTCCAAGAGCTCAGCTCCCAATTCATTATGATTCAAAAGTTATGGCCTTTTTGGCACAGGACCTATTTTCTGCCAGTTTCATGTCCTAGCGGTTACTGCAGTTTTGGTGCTGATTGTTCATGTTGGAGACCTTCATCTATACGGAATTTTATTTTTCACACTTAAGGACTTAAAGTGGACCTAAAATAATATCATTTCCAGAGAGAAAAAACTTCAATTCATTATGAGTAAAAAGTTATGCCTATTTTTCCTCAGGACCTATTTCTTGCCAGTTTTTGGGTGAAACGTGTGGTGTTTCTTCTTGCGATGTTCTGTGTGCTCATATGGGACCTTTCACACTTAAAGGAATGTTATTGGGTCAAGTTAGGACCTAAATAAAAAGTTTCATCAATTTATATTCATTCTAGCATTAGTTTTGGTTTAAATCTTGAGACTGGACCTATATTGTAATTAAATGCCTGACTGGCTGACCTGTGGCTTAGCTGGCTATATAAGGGGTTTAGATTGATGTAGTAGAGGATTATGGGTGAGATATAGGAAGGATAATCAAGATAAATCATTGGAGAAAAAGATAGGATGCAAGCTATAATTCTAAATTCATAATTCTCATTGTATAAGGCCGAAACCCGGAAGGCCTCACAGCGGGGCATGTTGAAAGAAATAATATAATTCTCTGTTGTTGCTGCCATTTGATTGTCTCATATCCATTGTTTTTCCATTGTGTTCATGTTATATTTATATTTCTTCCATTGTGTAACTTTGAGAAAGGGCTTGTTGTGGATTCAATTGGACTCAATTCTGTTTGATTCTGCTTGTATCCACCCTGCCCCTGCGTCACTTATGTAGGGCTGAGAGGTCTAAATCTTGCTTGCAAGAATATGAATTTTGGGTTCTTGTAGGGCTATAGGCCTTAATTCCTCTTGGAAAACTATAGGGTTAAGTCAAGAATAGAGACTCTTATTAAGAACCTAGGATTTAGAGGTTGACCATTTTGGCTGTGTGACTTCATTTGTACAAGTATTGATCCAAGTGGACTAACCCGAATCACTCCAAGAAAATCACCATATGTGTTCCCTTGGATGATAAAGATTGAATATGGTGATATGGAAATATGTGTGATTTGAGAATTTTTATCTTCCAATTGATCCATAAATTGCATAGTCCTTAGAAAATCCACTAAACCACCTAACCTCGGGGCTAAGAACATCAAGTTTTGGGAAAAGGTTGAAGCACTTCCCTCTTGAGATTAGGTAGAACTTTCTTGATATGTCTTCAATTTTTACAAGACCTATTGAAATTATTTGAACATACGCATTACAAATATATTCATGGAGTTTTCCTTTGAGACCTCAAAAATGCTTGTATCATGAAAGGTTTCTTTGTCCCTTGCTTGATTGTTTTGAGACTACTCTATGTGCCATAGTTTATATGGAAATATCAAACTTGTTGTTAAACCTTTTGTTACACATTGTCACTTTGTTGGATTAGTCAAAACAACTAATCAAAACAAATATTTTAAGTCAAAATTGATCCCTATATATTTTGTGATTAAATGTAGTCTTCCTCCAGTGAGAAATATCTCATGACACTCTAAAGTGTCACCTATAGTTTAGAGAAATATCACACCACTCTACTAGGCTATATCATCCCACATATATAAATTATATCGTACTATCCTAAAGTTTCATCTTTCTTGACTAGGGTATATCACACAAATTTTTTTTTTTTTCTAAGTGTCGTCTAGTTATTTAAGGTCTATCGTCCATATTTTTATTTGATTGGGGTTGGTCCAAATTTTCTCTTATATGGGTTAGGGAGCTTACATTTGCCTCCTTTTGATCTCTTAGTAGGAAATTGATATAATATGAGTTTCTTTTAGCTAAAATGGATTACTTAGATCCCTTATATTCTTGACTAGTAGAGTTGTTCACTTGTCTAAATTTCTCTTGGTTGTCTTATCTTATCTTGGCATTATCTTTGAATCGAGTCACAAGTGTCATGTACCCAAGGATCTTACTCATAGCTTGGGCACTTTGTGACAAGTCATCTTATTATCTCTCTCTTTTATTCTCTTTTTCTTTTCTTTTTGGAAAGTGAACACTTTTCTTTTCTAGGATAGATATCAAGTTGTCTTATTTCATCTTAATTGGCTCTTTACACTCTTATTCATTGTAGTAACAAATAGATAGAAAATTGATCAAGGAAAGAAACCACCAATCAGTTTTGATGAATTATCCTTTCCCACTAGGCATCAATGTCATCACAACAAATACCCTCAAGTTATATTGCACAAGGAAGAGGAAAATACCAAAATCTAGTTTCATCCTTTTGGAAGTACTTTTGATAGCACCTTTGAGAGACCTATTACCTCATCAAAATTTTAAAATATTCTATCTTTCACTATGTCTAGAGAAGAGCATAACTAGTGATTCAATGATGTTTTCAAGAAAAATGAAAGATTAAGACAACTTGAATTGGAAAGAAAAGCCTACATGGAAGGACAAACAACCTGACTGGCTCAAAAATTTAACAATAATTTATATAATGGAAATAATGAAAATGATGGAAATAATTCACCACCAAGATCACCTCCAATATCTCCACACAATGGATATGATTCACCTCCGAGATATTCACATTATTGAACATGAAATGGTAATAGTATAGAGCAGGAAATTAATGAAGAAGAGCTCTTGAATTTTCAACAAGATGACCATTACCAAAATATTATGTTACAAACATTAGAATAAAATGGTAACCAATACTTTTTACATCTAGCTTCTAGAGGATTCAAGCTTCTACATGAATTTGATGTTGATGGGTTGATTTGTAAAAGAGAACCCTCAAATTTAGAGGTTACCAAGAAAGAAATACAAAGTTTAAGAGATGAAATATCAAACTTTAGAAATGAAATAGGGAAACCTAAATCATCATTTTCAGTGGAATCTATACGTACATTACCTTTTGACAATAGTTTATACATGATTCCCTTCCTAAGAGATATCGAAATCCCTAAATTTGATAAATATGATGGTAATGGAGATCCACACAATCATGTAAAATATTTTTATGCTCTAAGTATGGAATTCATGATTGATAAAACTTATCTTATGTGACTCTTCCCTAGGAGTCTAAGTGGCCAAGCCATTGAATGGTTTACAAATATTTCACCTCCACTTAATTATTTTGATGAGCTTGTACAAATATTTATACAACACTATTCATATAATATTAAACATCTAGTAACTATGCTTGACTTATGTAATATAAATAAAAGAAAAGGTGAACCCTTTGTCACATTCTTGTAAAGATGGAGAAAGTTGCACTCAAGATATCCACAAAAAATTCTCGAACATGAAAAGATTGAGATTTTTCTCAATAATCTTATTCCTAAATTGCACTATGACCTTAGAAAGTAGGTCTTCTTCACTTTTAATGACATGATTGGGAGTTCCTTTTTCATAGAAGATGTCTTGATCAAGAAAGGTGAAATCACTTTGAGAAAAGAAAATTCTAACACTAACAATGGATACAATAAAGATAAGAGAAAGTCTTGGAACAAAAAAAATCGTATGGTTAATGATGGTGTTGTTGATGTGCCTAAGTCTAAGGAGTCCATCTTCAACTTGGCCAGTGCTATCTTAACAACTCAACAAAAAGAAGTTGTAAAGACCAATTATTCTAACCATACTAGACCTCCATGGGAACCTAAGCTTATGAGATATTTTACACCTTTGGGAGATTCATACGATGTTATACTTAAGACATTACTCTCTAATAATATTATCACATTGCTAGAATATACTAAGCCTTATGAACCTTAGGTAAAACCCATATGGTGGAATGATAATCATTACTATGAATATGATAAGAACAAAGGATGAAACATTGATAATTGCATAAGGTTAAAACATGTTATCCAAGATATTATTGAGAGTGGGAAAATTGGAGTAGATGGCCTTGTCAAGATTTATGGCCACAAAGATTTTAAAGAGACACTCATTAAGTATGATAAAGGGGAGGCATCAACATCCAAGAAGGAAGAAGGAGCTGAGATCAATTATACCTACACAAACAATGAAAATGTCATCAAAATGCTCAAACCAATGGATGAAAGTGTAAACATGGTGAGGGATAATGGACCCAACTATGATCCATATTTTGATGAGACACCTAAGGTCATCTTAAGAAGTGCTAATTCTTCCATGAAAACTTGAACTTCCAATGAGTCTAACCACATGATAATTTTTAGAGTTATTGATTATACCTTGCCCAGGGAAAGTCTCAATATTGTTATCATAAGTCAACCTAAAGTTATGCTCAGAGGTATGAACTCTTCATAACAAGAAAAACCCAAGAAACTGACTTCTTCTAAGAATACCTCTACTTCTAATAAGTCTAGATCAGTGAAAACTTTGGTGGTGATTATTCACCATTTGGAGAATGTTGCATGTCGGTAAACCATGATTTGGAAAACATATTGCACATATTAGACTTAGCCTATCACCCAGGATCTATTAATATTGGATCCAAGGCCCGGGCCCATTGCCCATTGGTTTATTTAATTTTCTCCATTTCTTTCACATTATCACCAATGGAATATAATTTTTGGACATGTCAAATTTTAAGCATTCACCTATAATTTCAAAGTGGCCCCAAATGGATGGCCTATATTCGCCAATAGTTTTATACATATATATTTATAGGCGGCCCCAAATTTACCTAACATTTTATGGACATGTGTCTCAAACTGATGCATTTTTGCCAACTTTATTAATCATACAAAGGTATTGGATGACCCATAATCACCTTAGAAATAATACTTGTTATAATTATGCGAGATTCACCAAATATTTGTAGACCTAATACCTCCCATTGAATTTTCCAAAAAAGGATTAGTATAAAGAAATATGTAGATCAGTGTTATTGTATACAATTTGGTTTGATTCAATTTGATCGATAGCGAAGTTTAGACTGTTGAGTCTTGACTACATTGGAGAGTTGTGACTGCAATTGAATTTAAGGAAAAGATAAGTGATTATTATTCTGCGACTATGTAATTTTGAGTTCATTCTTATTTAGTGGGGACCGGTTAGTGAATAGTGCTGACCAAGGAGACCTCAGACATGATTTAAGGGTCAATGAATCATATTTATATATTATAGTTCTATTGTCACCTCTTCAACAAGTAAACATAATTTTTTTTCACTGGTAGGCTGGTATCCTTCATTTTCTTGAAGAATCGAGATGTCAAACAAGAATAAGGGTAACGCTCCCACATATGGGGAAAGCCAAGAGAGGCAAGCAAAACACATAACCTTATCATCATACTTTGGGCATGGTATTGGAAATATTTCTAGCCAAAATCAAGAAGCTACTTCATGACAAGAATATTTTTGAAAAGATGCACAACCTAAACCTACACAGCATATTGAAGAAGTTAGTGAACCTGATATCTCAAATCATGATGAACTTGAAGAAGATTTTTTAGTTAAATACCCAGAGTAGCCATAATGATATAATCAACTTGGATGAGACTGAGAATGCCATAGAAGATGATGGTGCAAGGAAGAAGAATAGAAAATACAATTCAAATAGTGATAGAGAATCAAAAAAAGATCAAATGTGGGATCTGTCAAGGAATTTTCAAGTAAAATGGTTGTCAAAGTATCCATTCATTGAACCAATGGACAATCCAATTGAAGGTGAGCCTCTAGTAGAATGAAGCTGTAAGATTTGCACCAAGATAAATAAGAACAAAAAGAGGTTATAGCTAAAACTTGACACCATATAGAAGAATATGGGTAAATTTTATGAAAAGAAAACCATAGATGGAGTTCAAAAATTAGTGATAAGATGGAAAACAAAGGAGGAATCTCAGCATGTTAGGGATGTAGAATTATATGAATTTCAATAGAATATTTAAAGATGAAGCATGGTGAAGTTAAAGGCTCTATTTGAACCTTGTTTAGGAAAAGCATTAGAAGTAGAACTAATGGGAAAAAAATTTTAGTTAACTATTGTGTTTAATATTTTGAGCAGCGGGCATCCTATGATAGTCTACCCATCATTGAGTACTTTATTACACTTTTTGAAAGTTCATAACTATCCTAATAGTCACTGGTTAGTAAACAGTAAATGGGAATGGGCAAGTTGTCTTCCCGAGGTTGAAAAAGATGATCTAAAGATAAAAATAAAATAGTCAAATTTTATTGCATTGACTTTAGACGAGGTTACATTAGTAGATAATACTTCTTGGGTATGCATGCATGTTTATATTGTACACAAATTTTTCTGCTAACCTCATCTACTAATTGTTGCTAAAATGAAAGATAATGTGACAATGGAAAATTTATTTGAACTAGTAAAGAGTTCTCTAATTGAATATGGAGGTATAAATGACATGACAATTGCCAAAAAGTTGGTGTATGTTGGAGCAGAAGGAGCTTTAATAATGCAAGGCCATAGGGGTGATCTTTGCATAAAGATACAATATTCTTGTGCATCCTACGTTACTCCCATTCAGTGCATGGCCCAGATAATGAATCTAACTTTTGGAGTTGTCAGAAAGCATACTCTAGTACAAAAAATTGACCTTTTAATCAAAGAGCTCTACCAATAATTTTGTCGAAGTCCAAAATTATTGAGGGAATTTCAACACTTTTCCAAAGGACTAACCAAAACAAACAAGCTTCTTAAGGATAATGATACCAAATGGATCTCTTTGCATGGACCAATGCATCAAGTTTTTTTAAAATATCAATTGTTGCTTGGTCTAATTAACTCAAGTCATGATGAAGTAGGGATACCGAAATTTACTACATTGTTGTGAATGTTAAGTAATGTAGAGACACTCTTGAGATAGCAATGCACTACTTTTCCAAGTTCAAGTCTGAGGAACCAAGAAAGAACCCGAGGAAGCGACAATCATGTGTTAAAAGGGAAGACTTTACCAAGATCGTTGAGTCTATAACAACTTCTCTGAATCGTGTTGCCTATGATATTTCCTCATAGATTAGAGCAAGATTCACTCCAGTCAAACTAATTAAAACCATGGCTATTTTGTTTCCTCGATATTTGAGAATGAACAATTCAAAAGGTTTTCAAACTAGGCTACTAACTTTGATAGATCATTTTTACAAAACCAAAGAGTTATTTGGAGTAACTCTAAATGGAATTTTAGATGAATCTGAAGTTTGAGAGATAAATCAGGTCATTTTTCATTGACAATGAGGGAATAATATAATATTATGCAGAAAACCCCACAAAGATGGATTGGTAACAAGGCTTTGGAAAAATCTAGCTGAGAGTGAAATGTTGATTGATTCAATATCAACATTTTTCAAGCTTGCTGATTTATGTTTGACCATGATATTGGGGCCGGTGAAGGATGAGAGAGTTTTTAGGGCTTTGGGATTCCTAAAGTCAAAGCCAAGAAACAAACTAGATAAGAATTTGGAAAATTTCTTGAGGTTCTACTGAGCCAAGTATGAAGTCAATAATTTTCCTTCTAAAAGGGCACTGAAATTATGGAGGAAGAAATGTCACACAAGAGGGTTGGGAAAAATTTCAAACCAAAGTGGGAGTGCCAAAGACAATGATGTCATTGACTCATGTACTAGTATTGGCATTACTACAGGTGAAAATTAGTTAAGAAGAGGTATGAAAAGTGAAGAAAATATATTGAAGAACCAAGGAAGCTATGAAGTTGATGGTGATGAATCCGAGGAATATCCCGATAATGATATGATGTGGCAGCTTGAATTATCAAAGAAGTAGTAGGTCCTAGGTATTTATTATACTTTTCCCTATAGTCTAATGTCAATTTATGTATCTCATCATCAATAATGCATTATAGCATATTCCAATGTCAAAAACAAGAATGTGGTCGATGTTGGAGATTTGCCAGCAGGTCAGTACTGACTGTATGTTTTTCATCGATGACAACATATGGTAAGTAGCATATGTGGAAGACTTATGAAGTTAGCTTTTAGTATATGTTGCATGGACATGTTATCAACATGATATCATGGGTGCAGAGGTTAACTATTAGTACAGATAGTTATATAGAAGCTTGTGTCAGTAGTGTTCCTGATAGAGTAATAGGCAGTGTCCTATGTATGGTTGTCCATACAGTTATCATGGAGCCTTGCACGCTTGGATATATGATGTAGACATATTAGTGATGTTAAATTCATGGATGTAGATTCTGATGATCAGTAGAAGTGAAGTTATGGAGTTGATATTCAGTAGTAGCAGTTTCATGTGTTTGTTCAGAAGAGCCGATAGAGATTATATTGGTTATGGAGTTGGGCCTATCCTTTCGATATGCACCCTTTGATTTAATCTTGGAGAAGAGTTAGTGATGTTCAGTTAAGAGTACATGAAGTAATTCAGCTTGAGGAGAAAGATATAGTTATTTTGGTAGAGCCAAGAGTGTGTGGCATGTGTCTACAATTACCTTATTAAATAGGTCCTAGAATGTGTTGTGTACTTAGTAGAGCCAAGTGAAATATTATTGGAGTTTTTTATGGCTTCTCTAATATGATTTCAAGGTGGTTCTAATAGGCCAACTTGATTATATCATTTAGAGGAAGATATTTAAGGGAAGTCATTTGTGATTGCTTGCATGTGGTTCATAGTTGATTGTGAAGAGCAGAGTAGAGTGTGCGAAGTGTTGAGCCATTAGAAGAAGGTCTATGTGACCAAGTAAAGTGTTTGTACTATACATTGGAATTGATCTAGACAGCAGGTCTAAGAATAGTTCACCAAGATCTAGATATAGTGTGTATTTGTTATTCATAAGGTTGTAGCCTTTGCCCCTTTGAGTAGTGTGCTCTTAGGTAGTGCATCCTCTCCCCTAGCAGGGACTATTGTAAAAGACTCCTAATAGGGTCCAACCCTTGACTAGGTCCACTATACTAAATATATTGTAAATCAACTCCTAACAGGGTTAATGATCTTCTAACAAGGATCATAATACACTAGTGCAAAATATTAGTGGGTGTCAATTCTCACTAGGGTTTTTACCTATTTGGGTTTCCACGTAACCAAAATATTGGTGTTGTGTTCAAGTATTCTTTCATTTTTTTTATGCTTTATGTTTAAGTATACTTAATTGGATAAAGAATTTAAACTTTTAGATAACTGATTCACCCCCCCCACCCCCCCCCCCCCCCCCTCAGTTATCTCTTCGGACTATTCCTAACAATTGGTATTAGAGACAAGTGCCTCAGAGAGAAATTTTAATAGCTTGAGGTTGATCAGATGACATTCTTCAAAAAATAAAGTCCTAAGTTTGATGGAGATAATTATCTTGATTGGGAGAACAAGATGCTGACTCATTTGTAGTGCATTGCTTTTGAAGTTTTTGATGTAACTATCAAATAAGTCAAGATCCCTACCTTAGAAGACCTTGCAAAGCATGATGCTACTGATAAAAAAAAGGAATTATTCCATTAGAATGCAATAGCCAAAGAATTCCTTATCTTTACCCTATTTGATAGCGAGTTTTCAAAAATAAAGAAGGTAGATACAACCCACAAAATATGGAAGTACCTAGAAGACATATTTGAAGGAGATAAATAAGAAAAGGATGCACACAGAAAGACATGGAAGAAAAGATACAATGCATTAGAGATGCTTCTTGAAGAAAACATCAGAGCTTACAATCAAAGGATCAATGAAGCAGTTGTTGGAATCAGGAACAATGGTGGAGAAATCTTAGAGCAAGACATTATGGAAAAATTGATGACTACTCTCACTCCAGAATATGAAAACATCCTTGATGAGACCATGTAGCTTACATAAAATTTTAAGAGAGAGACCTTGATCAGCAAAATCTCAACTTTTGAGATTTCAAGATTGAAGACGGAACCTAAAAGTGAGACAGCCTTCAAAGAAATAGTTCATGGTAAGAAATATGCAAAAACTTCTGGTAATTTTGATGATGATGATGAAGAGAAAACACTAGATGATTTCATTGCTATGATTTCCAAAAGAGAAAAGAAAGAAAAGGAAAATATGAAGGTCAATTTTTATTTAAATGCTTTTCATGTAATAAGATTGGTCACTTTGAATCTAAATGTCCCTTAAGAGCTAGAAAGTTCAAAAATGACTACAAGCCTAAATACTCTAAGGAATGTTACTATGCTAGAGATGGAGTTTCAAATGATGATTCAACTGAAGAAGAAATTGGATTTATCTCTATCATAGAGAAAATGAACACGAAGACAGATCATGAAGATGAGAAAGAGAAACAAGAACTAGCATTGATTTCACAAGCTGATATAAGGACAGACTAGATTATAGATAGTGGTTGTTCACATCACATGACAGGTGATAAAGATAGATTTTTTCATCTAGACAAATACAATGGTGGCATGGTTAGATTTGGAGATAACACTCCTAAACCCATTGTTGGTAGAGGAGCCATCACCTTGGATGGAAATAATATTACTGATGATGTTCTTTATGTTGATGGTTTGAAACATAACCTACTAGGTGTTGGGCAATTACTTGACAAAGGTTACAGATTGGAATTCAATGGAAACAAGTGCATCATTAACAACAAAGAAGGAGAAATAATTGCATTAGGATCAAAGACTAAAGGTAATGTTTTTCAACTTAATCCAGAAGCAAGTTGTTTTGTTGCTAAAGTAGATGACAGTTGGTTGAGGCATAAAAGACTATGTCATATCAATTTTGATAACATAGTTAAGATAAGCAAAGTAAAGGTAGTGAGAGATCTACTTAGCATAGAAAATCTAGTTGATACTGGGTGAACTCACAATAGTGGGTTACACTTTTTTACTTGAATAGACATTGTACTCTAAATTTTGATAAAAACTTTTAGATTCGAATGCATATTGTCGTTAAATCATTAAGAATCATAAGATGAAGTAAATTAGAGTATTTTAGGATTTTCTATGTAGATTCTAAATATATTTTTTATTTTTATTTTTGAATTGATTTGATTTGTTTTTTCTTTCTCCCACTAAAATTGGTATGTTGCTAAAAATGCCATTTTCAAAGAGTTACATTGTTTTCGTAGAGCATAACCTTTTTTCTAAAATAGATATCAATGTGATTCTTTCAAATTTAATTTTTTAACATCCAAATGGAGGGCATTCAATTGGTTTTATGACATTATCATGATTATTTCATATTTTATTAATGTTTGAAGTTGACTAAGCCGTAATTTTGACATACCTTGACTACATAGCTTATAACTTTTGGTTTATTTGTCCAAATTTAATTTAATTTTTTTTGATAGAAATATACCTTCAATACCTAGGGCATAGATATTTTTTTGAATTTTTTTTCCCTCATTTACTATTTTTCCATAAGCATCAAACACAGAGGTGGAGATACAGTGAAATATCTATGTTTAGTAAAACTAAAAATACAAAGTCATAATAAAATTAATATATATTAACACTATAATCATTGGAAAGAGTTTTCTTAGTAGTACCTTACTACAAAGATAGGTTTTTTGAATGGATTCATTTGATCTGCCAAAAGATAAAGTCAAAATGATTTTTTATCAGCATTTTAATAGGTGCGAAGGAGACTCCATTGTAGGTATGAATGAGGAGTATAGATGTTATATCAATGATTTTTTTATCTAAGAGGCTTTGAGATAACCATTTCTAATCAATTCTTTCAAATGGAACCTCTCAAGGCTTAAATGATCATATTTTATTCAAAATATTTTATTTCAGCAAGAATTCATTCCTCTGAAAAAGTGCAACCCACTATTGTGGGTTCACCCTACTATATGCAGGGAATGTGTGATGGGAAAGCATGTGAGAAACTCATTTAGGAGCAAGCTCAATTCAGTAGAGAACAAGCTAGATTTGATTCATACAAACCTATGCAGACCAACTCAAACAAGATCATACTATGGTAAAAGATATTTCATTTTGTTTGTTGATGATTACACTAGAATAATGTGGGTTGCATTCTTGAAAGATAAGTTAGAAGCATTTGAAAAGTTCAAGATATTAAAAGATAAGGTTGAGAATGAATCTGGACTAAAAATAAAATGTTTGAGATTGGATAGAGGAGGAGAATTCACCTCTGACAGACTCTGAGTACTATGAAGAATATGGCATAAAAAGGTAGTTAAGTGCACCTAGAACCCCTTAGTAGAATGGAATTACAGAGAGAAGAAATATGATCATCCTTGATATAGTGTGCACCGTCATGATTGAAGGAAAAGTTTCTCACACCTATTGGAGAGATGTGGTCAATACAATAGTCTACACCATCAATAGAATTCAATTGAGACCTAGCACTAATAAAACACCATATGAGCTATGGTTTGGTAATGTTCCCATAGTAAAATACTTCAAAATCTTTAGAAGCAAGTGCTACATCAAGAGGGATGAAGCAGTAGGCAAGTTTGATGCAAGAACTGATGAAGGTATTTTCCTTGGTTACTCTACTAAAAGTAAAGCTTATAGATGTTTCAACTTAAGATTGAAAAAGATCATTGAAAGTGATCATGTTAAGATTGATGAAAAGTTTATGGTTCAAGAAAGATATCATGATTACACACCCATGATTGAAGAAGAACCCAGACCCTCTACAAGTGAGATAGTTATTGAAGAAATGTTTGACATTATTGATGTGTTATTTAATGACCCTGAGATAAGTGAAGAAGAAACTCCTAAGGCTGATGAATTAGCATCACCTAAAGTTCCAAAGTTTACATCTAGAAACCATTCCAAGAAAGACATCATTGGAGATTAGTGTGGCAAAGACTTAACAAGATCACAAGAAAAGAACTCATCTAGCAATGAGGCGGTATGCTTACTATCTAAGATTGAACCCTTAAGTGTTGAAGATGCATGTAATGATTCAGATTGGCATGATGCTATGAAAGATGAACTTGATTAGATTATTAAGAATGACACTTGGGAACTGGTCCCAAGATCTAGTGATAAGAATGTGATTGGAACAAAGTGGATATTCAGAAACAAGATGAATGAAGATGGTACGGTAGTAAGAAATAAAGCATGGCTAGTATGTAAGGGATATGCACAAAGAGAAGGCATTGATTATTTAGACACATTTGCACCAGTGAGAAGATTAGAAGCTATTAAGTTGTTTCTAGCTTATGCAACATTCAAAAACTTCAAAGTTTATCAAATGGATGTCAAGTCAGCATTCTTGAATGGTGAATTAAAAGAAGTGTTTATTGAGCAACCAGAAGGATTTACTCTATCAGACAAACTTGATATGGTATGTAAATTGAAGAAAGCCCTCTATGGATTTAAGTAAACCACTAGAACTTGGTATGAGAGACTTGATGGATATCTAACAAATATTGGATTCAAGAAAGGAGCAGCAAATTATAACCTATTCATAAGAGATACATCTGAAGGACTACTACTTATAGCTGTATTTGTTGATGACATTATCTTTGGAGGTAATGACAAACTTAGTGCTGAAATTGCTAAAGAGATGAAGAGTGAATTTGAGATGAGTATGATTGGACCTACCAAATACTTTTTGGGATTGAACGTACAATAGACAAAGAAAGGAATTTTCATTAATCAGTCAAAGTATGTGAAAGAGATATTGAATAAATTCAATATGGATGATTGTAAGCTAGTAGGGACACCTATGATAACTAGATGCAAGCTTACAAAAGAAGATGACTCACCAGTAGTAGATATAACATTGTACAAGTCTATGATTGGTAAACTTATTTATCTTACTCAGACAAGTCCAGATATTTCCAATGCAGTTGGCATAGTTGGAAGATTTGCAGTGGAACCTAAACAAAGTCACCTCATGGTAGTAAAAAGGATATTCAGATATTTGCAAGGCACTATAGACTATGGTCTATGGTATCCTAATTCAAAAAAAATTGAGCTTCATGTGTACACTAATGCTGATTGGGCAGGATGTGTTGATGACATAAAGAGTACATCAAGTGTAGTGTTTCTTGGTGATAGACTTGTCACTTGGACAAGAAAGAAACAAAATTGTATTTCTCAGTCAATAGCAAAAGTAGAGTATGTTGCAGTAGCCTTGAATTGTTCAACAATTATTTGGATCAAGCAGATGATAAAGGACTTTGGAATTTAGATTGATTATCCTATTGTTATTCATTTTGATAACACTAGCACTATCAACATGTTGAAGAACCCTGTGATGCATGCAAAGACAAAGCACATTGAGATCAAGTATCACTTCCTAAGAGAGAAAGTGGTAGAGAAAGAATTCAAGGTGGACTATGTAAGTACTAAAGATCAGTTAGCATACATATTCACAAAGCCCTTGCCTAAGGATACTTTTGAGTATCTCAATGAGAAGTTGTGAGTAATTCCCTTTTTTTATTCTTCTTAGAAGAAAGAAGAAAAATCATCAATCCTTAGGGACTGATGGATGGTTGACTACTCTACTTTTGGAGTAGTACCGATGCTTAATCCAATTGGCACCCTTTTCCATTGATGTCAAAGGGGGAGAAATATATAGTCATGAAAAAAAAAAGTAAAAAGAGGAGTAATATACTAAGGGGGAGTAGTATTTAGTTATGACAACAATTTAGTTGAGGAAATGGAGAATGTTATAAAATAATTATTCATTTAGATTGGTGGAGTTTTTCATTCCATATGTTGCCATCAATGCCAAAGGGGAGATTGTTAGAGATTTGCCAGCAGGTTAGTACTGACTATATGTTTGTCATTGATGACAACATATGGTAAGTAAAATGCGTGGAAGACTTATGAAGTTACCTTTCAGTATATGTTGCATGGACATGTTATCAACATGATATCATGGGCACAAAGGTTAATTGTTAGTACATACAGTTATATAGCAACTTGTGTCAGTAGTGTTCCTAATAGAGTAACATGCAGTGTTTTTTGTATGGTTGTCCATACAATTATCATGGAGCCTTGCACGCTTGGATATATGATGTAGACATATTAGTGATGTTACATTCATGGACGCAAAGTTTGATGATCACTAGAAGTAAATTTATGCAGTCGATATTCACCAGTAGTAGTTTTCTATGTTTGTTCAGAAGAGCTGACAGAGATTATATTGGTTATGGAGTTGCACCTATCCTTTAGGTATGTGCCCTTGGATTTAAGCTTGGAGAAGAGTTAGTGATGTTTAGATAAGATCACATGAAGTAATTTAGCTTGAGGAGAAAGATACAATTATTTTAGTAGAGCCGAGAGTGTGTAGCATTCCTCTACAATTATCTTATTAGACAGGTCCCAGAAGGTGTTGTGTACTTAGTAGAGCTGATTGAATTATTATTGGAGTTTTTTATGGCTTCTCTAATATGATTTCAAGGTGGTTCTACTAGGCTGACTTAATTATATCATTTAGAGGAAAGATATTTATAGGAAGTCATTTGTGATTGCTTGAGTGTGATTCATAATTGATTGGGAAGAGAAGAGTAGAGTGTACGAAGTGTTGAGCCATCAGAAGAAGGTCTATGTGACCAAGTCTTTTTACTATACATTGGAACTGATCCAGACAAAAGGTCTAAGCGTAGTTCACCAAGATCTAGATATAGTGTGTATCTATTATTTAGAAGGTTGTAGCCTTCACCCCTTTGAGCACTATGCTCTCAGACAATGCATCCTCTCCCCTAATAGGGACTATTGTAAAAGACTCCTAATAGGGTCTGACCCTTGAGTAGGTCTACTATACTAAATATATTGTAAAGAAACTCCTAACATGGTTAAGATTCTTCTAACAAGGATCATAATACACTAGTGTAGAATATTAGTGGGTGTCAATTCCCACCAGGGTTTTTACCTATTTGGGTTTCCCCGTAAACAAAATATTGGTGTTGTGTTCAAGTGTTCTTTCATTGTGTTTATGTTTTATGTTTAATTATACTTAATTATATAAAGAATTAAAACTTGTAGATAACTGATTCACCCGCCCCTCTCAGTTATCTCTTGGGACTATTCCTAAAAGTTGATAATGTCATCAAGATTCAATTATAAAATTAATAATGGTTTTGATTTGCATTATTCAGCTCATATGGTATAATTTTTGTAGACTTTTTCATTAGTTTTTTTTTACAACATAGCAATTCATATGTTACAATTCTTAGAAATATTTATTCTCATTAATTTAATTAGAAATATGATATAATGTAAAAATTTATTCATTAATATTAGTAAGAACAAAACTCTGTGATTATGCTTACAAAAGCTAATGACTTAATACCCATTGGCACATTGCACGGTTTCAATTTCATTACCCTAAGCCAATGACCCCGAATTCTCATTTGTAGAAACAAGGGAGCAACAACAGCTTCAGGTCGATTTGCATAATGTGAAGTCTCAAAATCAAAATTAGTAAGACAACTAAAACATCTCTATAACTGTATATTTATGCATTTGACATGCTGGTTTAATAAATTAGCATTGACAATAGCATCTGCAACAATGATCCTATTCAAAAAATAAAGTTTAAACTTGTTGCTTTAAACTCAATTCAAGCAATTAGAGAAAAATATATAGATGATTGAAACTAAAAGTACTTTCACATATTATGATTGATGAGATCAAGATGATTATATCAGTTTCTTTGGTATGCTTCATTCCATGTTAGTTGGAAGGTCAATATTTGTCATGTTATAGTAAATGACTTGCAACTTCCTCAACAATCCATACTTGGAAGAGTGACTTGAAAGAAATGATCCTTCCAATACTACATTTAAATTTGACAATATTTTGATGTACTTTGCAATGCCTTCATTAGTTTTTCCCTAAGGAATCTTACCTAAATCAGACGTCATTGTGTCCTCCAAAATTTTTTTGTAAAGTTCTCTTCCAACAAAATTTGTTTGATGAGCAATCAAAACCAAGACTTGGCAAACCAAGAGTTATAGTTTTGGTTATTTTTTATTCATATTTGAAAGCTTTGTCCCAAATAATGCTAGTGTTTCCTCTCGTTCTATTAGTTTCTGACATTTTTGAAAGACAAAGTTCACCTTTATTGATGCACCAATGTGGCACTGAATTCCCTTTCTTTCCAAATGCTTATCACTAGTTGTGTTGATTTGTTGCAAAATCTTCTTTGTCGTATTTTGTCTCTGACAAATCTTTTTGTTCTTCTCACTGTGCTCTTTCAACTTCCTAAAAATGTCTCTAAGACTTTCATTTAGTTCAAACCAATCACACAACCTATTAGCAGACACCTTTATTTTCTCCCAAAAGTCTTTTTTTATTTTCTTGACTGTATTATTAACTCGGTGATTGAAGCTATTTTCATAATTTATAATTGTATTATTTATCTTCTTTAGGTCTTCTCTCATTTTTTAGAACTGGTGTTCACTATGTTTTTTTTTATTTTCTCTACTTTCTCTTCCCACCATTTGGCTTTCTCTTCCTATTGTTTTGTTTTTACCCTCTCATTCTCCAATTCTTTATTTAAGTTATTGTTTTCATGTGCCACATTCTAAATGCTTTTGTATAAATATAATGAAGATACTTTTTCATCCTTTAGTTTTTAGTTGCTCTCTTTCAATTTTTCCATCAGAATTTTCAATTCTGTGTCCATATGTTCTTGTAGTCCAATTGCTTCTTGAGAGGATGAATTTTTTATCCTTCTCTCTAATTCTTTGCACCTATTGTCTGCTGCTTTCTCCTTTCCCTTTTTATTTTCCAAGTCTACCTTTAACTTATCTATTGTTCCCTAAAGCTTTCCTTTCTCTCTCTCCAACTTCATCACTGAGTTGTAGACCACTTGGTTGATCATTTATGACACATTTATCTTGTCCACATTTTTTAATTTTGGATAAATCCATTTGGAGGGTCCTAACTTGAAATTTAGATGGATCTAACTGACTCTCTAGTGGACTGTTATCTCTAGCTGGGGGCATAACAACCATGAACTCCATCATTTCTTTCTTTGGGTCATATGTGGGAAATAACCTATTGGATACAGGTTTTGCATCATGAGTTACAACAACTGCATCAATCTTCAATGTCTTAGTATTTTTTCTATTCCTATTTTTTGATTGTTCAAAGTTAGTTACAAAATCATTGTAAAAACAATTAGGGTTTTCTGACACAATTGAATGTTTGAAAGGTGAAATTGTACTTGTGGTGATGTGCAAGCTTCCACCTATGTTTCCTGTGGTTCTCCTAATTCCACCATAAAGATTAGCAACACCCTAACCCATTACAAGTAGAGTTTTTGGACTGTTCTAAGGGTTTTATCTTGAAGGTGTGGCAATTGTTGGACTCAGAGTCACCATTGCCATTATTGTACTTGTCATAACCTTTTGCTTCTTTACATTTCCTTGATCTCTAGGATCCAATGATCCCATGTCCACTTGTAATGTCCTTTTCAAACCACTATTTCTACCCATGATAGCCATACCTGTGGGAGTGACACTTGATTGAGATTGAATCTGGCTGCTTGGAATAGGTGGAACTGGATTTGAAGCTAGAATGAATGAATTTGTAAGGGTATGAGACTGAGTAGTATTTTTTTTATGAATCTGATGATTCAACTCCAAGGCCTAGTTTCTCACCATGTTTTGGTGGAACTGGTGGGTCAGGTGGAGACCAAGGCCCTTGTCCTTTGGGACCTAGACCACCCTAGCCTATTACTGTCCAATCCCAAACAAAATG
Source organism: Chamaecyparis obtusa (assembly GCA_027943335.1). NCBI lineage: Eukaryota > Viridiplantae > Streptophyta > Pinopsida > Cupressales > Cupressaceae > Chamaecyparis > Chamaecyparis obtusa. The sequence continues at coordinate 26,502 of BSBK01008458.1, forward strand.
CTAGAAAGGAAACACTGTCCCGAACCCATTGCACAAAAATATCATAATCATAAGGAGGCTTATGATATGGATTCAGAATAGAACTGCTTGTTATTCCTCTGATATACAAATCTCTTTGTGTTGAACCTATTTTTTCATAATCCTCTACCAGCTTTCCTAGGTCAATGTGCATGTTTGACTTTTGTTGTTCAAACCCTAGGTCCAACAGACTAGAAAATTCACTCTCGATTATGGACAAAATTTCCTCATGAGTATCTTTATTTATAATTGATTTTCTATTTTCATCATAGTTTTTGGTGCAGACCATGACAATTTCTGGGCAAGGGAATATTTGAGGTAACGTCACATGTTTCAACCCAGCATCCCACAGTGTAATTTTATTTGTTGTTTCCTTTATTATGTTGTTAAATGAATAAAATTTTGAACCTTTATTTGGATCATTCCACTTATTTTCAAGTGCAAATATAATTTCCATTACTCCCTTATTTTCATAGATAATGGGATAATAAATATCATGGATTTCATCAGTCAAACCTGGCATTTTAAGAAGATTATGGAAGTCTATTATCTGAATTGGACTTTTACTCATAATCTTGATATTTGTTTTTCCCATCACGGTAAGTTGGTAACTGGTATCACTATTTACTCATAGGAAAATTAAAATATTTATACACAGCTAAAATTTATAGGGGTGATTCAAAATTAAAGGACCCTAATAGGCTAATTATTTTTCTACAATATAAATAGGAAAGTTGTAAACCAAGAGATTTGAAAATTTTAAAATATGGGACATAGGTATTTAGGATTTTAGTAGTTACTCATAATTTCAATTTGTGCAGACTATGAGTGGGACAAGAGCTGAGAGACTTTGTTGTTTTCCTTGGACCTCAATCCTCAACCTAGAATCTGTAACATCTTTCTAAATATCCAATACTAGTTATAACTGGAAAACTTAGTTAGAAAACCTAAAGGGAAAAAATTGTACAATCTACAGTCGTCACACTTGTCACTGATTGTGTGAGTGGACATGCATCATGAATCTAGAATGAGTTTGGAAAAATGGGTTTTCCTTTTCCTTTTGGCCTGAAATACAATTTCGGTCATTTTAAGTCACTATCTGGTGTTGTGGCCCCGTGAGTCCCATTAACTCACCTAGTTACCTCACGAGTCGGATGTCATCATTGAATGACATTGTCAGTTGACCATGTGATTGGAATGTGTTTAGTGACAAGTGTCATGATTCTGGAAAGGGTTTGAAAAGATGGGGTTTCTTTTCCCTTTCATCCCAAAATCCATCGTACATTATCGATCTGTACTCATCCAATGGTAGTTATTTGCAACGGACATTGTTATAATGTTATTTTTTCCTTTTTAGATATTAATGGATAATACATTTAAAGTTAATTAATTGAATAGTAACATTGTTAGTTCCTGCCACAGGCCTAGAACTATAGGCATCGACAGAGCTTAACTAGTGATTAAATATCACTATTTTAGCCAATCAAAATGTACTATTTTTTTAATAATATTACATTCTAATATTTCATAAAATTAAGTCCCATTTTTTACACACGCTTGTTACTTTCCTTTATATCTCCAAGTCTTGTGAGGCTGACTGTTAAATTTAAGAAATCTGGAGATTGGAGGATAAAGTAAAACTTGACAGGAAAAGGCTATCTCCAAGTTTCCTGATAATCAATGATTAGTTCTTAACATTCAATGACTTGGTGAAGCAGTTATCTCTTGATCTCACAAGGTAGCAGTTAAGTCTCTTAACATCTGGAGATTTGGAGAAAAGGTAAAGACTTAACAAGTACAGGTTATCTCTGAATCTCGTAAAGTCACAACTAAGTCTTATAACATTTGGAGATTAAGTGACAACTGTAGATGATGGTAAAGATCAATGGTTATCACTTAATCTCATGAAAAAACTATTAGGAATGGGAACACTGAGAGGGGGGGTGAATTAGTGTTCACTAAATATTTATCTTTTTGCTTAATCTTTAAAATGAACTTAAATGCTTAAGTACTGAAATGAACATCCACATAAACATGAAACATGAAATCAACACATAACACCAATATGGTTATGGGGAAACCAGAATAGGTAAAAACCCCAGTGTGAATTAACACCCACTAATATTTTGCACTAGTGTTTTGTGATCCTTGTTAGAAGATCCTTAACCCAGTTAGGAGTTTCTTTACAATGTATTAAGTATAGTAGACCTTTTTAAGGATTTGACCCTGTTAGGAGTCTTTTATAATAGTCCCTATTAGGGGAGTGGATGTACTATCCTAGAGCTCACTGCTCAAGTGGTGAAGGATACAACCTTCTGATCTCAAATACACACTATATCTGTTGGATGAATTGTCACTGTGACACTGCTTGTCAGAATAGTTCCTTTGATGCATTGATGCTTTGACCTCTTGAAAAGCTCTATTACATCTTGTAGTCTCTTTTCACACTTTATCTCTACTTATCACAATTCTATATCAACATCCATACTATTTACAATGGGTGCATCTCATATTTATATGTTCATACAAAATAAACAAATAGGTCAGCCCTTAAACCTATTACATACAATGCTTCCAAATGAATTGGCTCAAGGATGTGTACAAACAAGCATATATACATGTTGAAAACCTAATTACAATAGGTGCATAGCCTTTACATCAATAGAATATAACCGCAACTCAAAATGATGACAGTCGGCTGCTTACTTTATTCTTCACTAGTACACACTGGCTGTGTAACTTCAACTGTTTGTATCTTTCTCATACTTGCATATCTGATCATGCACTCATAGAATAAGAATGAATATATTCTAACCAAATTAACTTCAAGGGCATACACCATAACTCAGTCGTACGCATGTGCACTGATGCTCTAAGCTTCAGGAAATCTATACATTGTCCAGTCTTCAACACTTAGCCAATTTTGGATCTTGACATCAAGTAGGATGACTCCAAACTTCTATATGACTTTTTTTCCATAATGAAAACACTATATTAAGTCATATACAATAGTATAGCCAACTTTCCAACAATCTCCACCTTTATCATTGATGGCAACAAAGGATATGGCCAAGTTGCTAGCTATCCTTAATACAAAAAACTTTTGTCTCCCTGTACATATCTTTCTATCTTATATCTCCTTATACATATCTATTATCCATATTCTATTCATACTCCCCCTTTGACATTAATTACAAAGGTGTGTCAAAAAATGAATCTACAAAAACTTACTATAATAGTACATCAGGAATATGCAATATGGACATTTTGGATCTCCTTCTTCCAAAATGTGATCAGTTAATCTACAATCTATAGATGGGCACATAAAGCATACCGAAGCTTCTCCATCTTCTCCAGATCAGTTCTAGGATCTTGATCATATGTCACCATGGTGGAATCGATCTCCTTGATATTCTAATTTAGTATGTCTGATGAGGGCGCAAGAGCATTCCTTAGCTGATTCTAGCTTCCCCTTATCTTAGTCATCTCTTTTTCTTCCATTTCAATTTTATCAATCTGACCTTGGTAGACATTATTGCACATGTTCACATCCCCTGATGGATATTCCACTAATTTTCTTATGCTTTCTATCATAGCTTTAGCTTCTTGAATCTTCTTGTATAGTTCACCAGTCAGCTTGTTCTGGTTCATACAGTCAACAATGATTTTCCTTCCTTTTGCTACAAACTCCTTCAAAGATGCTTGACCAGACTTTAGTGAGCTTAGGTCAAGTGCATAGTTGCTAACCAATTCACCCAATCTCTTCTTCAAGTACTTCTCCTTTGCAACTAAGGATGCAGATTCTTCTAGGCTAGAGAAATTGCTTTTGAATTGTGAAATGACTGAACTTACATCATCAACAGAGTGTACTTTGGACACTTTCTTATCTGTAGGTAAAAAAATTTTTAGGATGTTCACTAACTCTACAAGGAGGGGATTCCTCATCACTTTTTTCTCCTTGGCCTTCTCCATAGCTAGGATGCTGAACTTAATCAACTCTTCTTCTCCCCATGAGTCCAAACTAGTTGTGTCAAGTGTCAAACTTGACAACAATGTTGTTGAAGGAGTGATGGGAGTGCTATCCATCACTTCTTGTTTCACCTTGATTAGTTCTACTGATGTTTCATCCTTTTTCTCACTTTCTTTTACCTCTTCTTCTTCCTTTTGTTTTTTAGCTTCTTTTCCTTTTTCTTCTTCTTTCTTTTCTTTCATCTTTTCTTCTTCTTTCTCATTTTTTGTATCCTCAATCAATATTTCTTCTTGATGAGTAGGAGTGTTACTGCATAAGTTTTATGCCTCTTGAGTGCTTACAAATTCCTCTTCAAACTTATCCAATTCAGTGTCAATGGCCGCCATGTCTATCTCTACATTTTCAATGATAAGGTGCTATCCTTTAGTGACTTTGTCATGGGCGCAAACTTATCTACCTCTATTTTGTTTCCACTACAGGCGTTGAATCTTGAGGACCTCTCATTGATGCATTTGTGGGCTTTTCCATATTAAACTATTTTATGGGTACTTGTGTTGTGGGTGTAGTGGCTAGATACATGTTCCTATTAATGAATACTTTCTTGAATGCCTTCTATGTTTCCTTAGCAACAAGATCATAGTTCTTGTCCATAATGTTCAAAGTCCTTGACTTTGTTCTGAGATGTGGCTTCACTAATTCTAACAAAAAAGACTTCTCCTCTAGAGAACATATAGGAATGGTATCATATAGAATCTTTTCCCTTATCCATAGGTCCTCTTCAATAGCCTATCTCTTTTGGAATTCTAGGATGTTCCACACATTATTAGGGATTATAGTCTTAAAATCCAAGACTATCTTCTTGAACTTCAGCATGTGTTTGACTATCATACCATGTATCTCACATTTGTCTATTTCAGTATACTTTTCATAAAACTTCCCTACTTGATCAAGTTTTTCGTCATCAATTATTCTTGCACTTAGCACACTGATACTAGGTTTAAAACTTACTTCAGGAGGTGCTTGGGAATTCTTTCTATTCCTTGTGACTCTTAAGGATGGATGACTAGTGATGATCTATTTCTTCCTCTTTGGAATTACCTTATACTTAGGAGGAGCAATAAGGTCAATGGTTACTTTGGGTGTAGAAGGAGTATCATCATCTTTACCCTTCTGTTCATCAGATTTTTCTATCTTCACCTTCTTTAACTTGGGATCATTTGATTCTTCCTTTTCTGCATCTACGCTCTCTAATTCCAAAGCAATCTTTTGTTCCCTTGCTTTGTCTAGGTCTTCTTGAGACATTCCATGTATTCTCAAAATTTCTGAGGTAACCTTAGCAACTTTTCTATTTGTTGTTGCACTATTCAGGACTACATCAATTTCTCTTGTCTTCTCCTCATAGGCTCCCCATCTTGGCTCATTAGGGTCAGTAGGAGCTGAAAGTAGTACTTGATCATATGCTTCTAAAAATTGTTCATCTACTTCATATCCTAGTGGATTAATCAACTTTGTTCTAGGTTCTACTACCTCCATGCATGTTGTGTCTATTTTAACCATGAAGCAAATAGTATCCTTGTACTTTTCCACTATCTTCTCTGGTATCCTATACCTCATCTACATCTTAGCCCTAAATTTCTTTAGCTCTAATGTCATGTAATCCTTAAAGGTGCTCTTAGTGCATGCCTTGAGAGATATCTGAGGCATTGTGGGAATGGATTTGTCTAGATAAAAATCAGATACTTTCCAACAATGTGAAAGTACATATAGATGTTCAAAGACCCAAATCTGAATATTTTGGTCTTATCATGCTTCATTGCCTTAATGTTATCAATCAGCTGTGTGTGCAAGATTTCACACTGGTTGAACTCTTCATTTTCATTAACAATTCTTATGTCTACAAGAATTATGGCCAAAGACACACTGTTCACCCTACTGGTGTGTTGAAACATGTATCCAAGTATCATAGACATCAATTTGATGTCATTTTTCTCAATAGGCTCTATGTTCATTCCGCACCTATCACTCCTTGACTTGTAAGTCTGTTAAAAAATCTTCCTCACATCTTTACCCACTAGAAGACCGACACCTATCCTTGAGTGCCTTGTCATTTCATGAATTAGGTCAGTGTTAATTCTGATTGGCACTTCACCTATCCAAAATAGGTCATCATGAATCCTGCTCAAAATAATCTTGATCCATTTGTATTCATAAAAGTCATATGTCATAGCATACTCTACTATATGGTGATTATCCCACCTCGCATACTCATCCAAGAAGGTTTTGTTTGGTTTTAACATGGTTTCCATGTGAACCCTTAATCTTTCCAATCCTACTAGTTCTTTCTTATAGTAGATGTATGCCCTAATGTCCTCGACATGCATAACACCCATAGGCGTGTGGGAGAATGCCCCTTCTAGGTCATCTAGTGTAGACTTAAATGGATGCCTCTTAAACACATATATTTTCTTCTCTACAACATCAAATACTATGGGAGTAGCCATCACTTACTTTTGTATCCTTTCACAAAGGTTTCCAAGAGATTCTGAATTGGCGTGATGAACTAGGTTTTCCACAACCAATCAAATGTAGAGAAAATTACTTGATGAATCAAACTGCAATCCTTCTTAATCAACTGGTAAGACTCTTATGCTCTTCAATCTCTCTTAATGAGAGATCTTCTAATTTTTGTGTACTTTAAAGTATAATTTTTTCCATTAATTCTTGTCACGTAAACTAGGCTATCACTTGCAAATTTCTATCTTTCATTCTACAAACAATCAGCTACTGCACTCTTGCACAAAGGTTTCTATAGTCTCCAAAAGCTTAATTCCAAAGTCGCATACTTTGAGAGTGAGTATACCAGCCACGCAGGGGTCTAGAGCTAAATTTTCTCCCCCTATGACCCTGAGGTCCATTCATCCAGATGTAGAGAGTGGGTCTATAGTGGATGCATCCAATACATACTCATCAACCTTTTCCTTCTTTTTTTCTAACCAAATCAAGCTAACATCCTTTGAAGATTTCACAAAATTGACTTCTCCTTTGGGATCAAAAACTAGTTCTTTAGGCTTTTTGGGGGTTTCCTGACCTTGCATCCTTGATCTGCAAAACTTTGAGATGTGTCTTGCTTTGTTACAAGAGTGAAAAATGACTGGAGGCCTTATATTCCTTGGTGCATTAACATGAGTCACCATCTTACATTGTTTAGCTGAGTGACCATTATAGTTACATATCTGACATGTAACATTTTGAGAGCTTCTTACATTTGATTGATTCTGATTTCTTTGATTATAAGTCCTATTCTTTTGGCTTGTCTTGAAATCCATAGCTCTATGACCAAATTTATTGCATGAATAAAAGTAACCATTGAAAGGTCTTACCTCTGTATAGTTCCTTGCTATGTGTCCATGCTTGTTACATGCATAACAAGTGTGGTGTATAGGCTTGTGCTCATTCTTAGGTGGTTCACCATTATCTTTGGTTTGATCTTTAGTCTTCTTAGTATTAGTAGAGTCTTTTTGTGCATTCATTCTTGCTCGCATGTTGTCAATCTAATTTTGTGCTTCATTGTATCCAATGCAACTAGTATCTCCTTGAGCTCTTCTTGCATACAACTGAGATTCTACTAAATCAGAATTGGTGTGTAATTTATCAATGTGATTCTTAGCCTCTTTCAATTCAAATTCCAATCTTTCCTTTTTGTTTCTTAGTTTTAAGATTTCCATGTTTTCTTGCCTCAATTCTTCATTCAATTGAAGGTTCTCTTTGACCTGTTCAACATAGACTTCCTGATTGTTAGTCAGCTTATCATCAAATTGTTCAAGTTGTTCTTTTAAGGATTTATTTTTTTCATTTAGCTTCTTGACCATTGTCCCTAGATCACTGGAGAGAATTCTTTCAAATCTTTCCTTAGCCTTTTGATGACTAATTGAGCATCACTGAGTTTTTCCCTTAGTTCTTCAGTTTCTCTTTCAAATTTGTCTAGGTCTTCAAGAGAAGCTTCTAGATTTCTTTTCAGATGTTTCATTTCTTATTTTTCCATGATCTCCTCAAGTGGTTAAACTTATTTTCTAAGTACAAGAGCTCTAATACCAATTGTTAGGAATGGGAACACTGATAGGGGGCGGGGGGGGTTGAATCAGTGTTCACTGAATATTTATCTTTTTGCTTAATCTTTAAACTGAACTTAAATGCTTAAGTACTGAAATGAACATCCACATAAAAATGAAACATGAAATCAACACATAACACCTATATGGTTACGGGGAAATCCAAATGGGTAAAAAACCCGGTGGAAATTGACACCCACTAATATTATGTGCTAGTGTTTTGTGATCCTTGTTAGAAGATCCTTAACCCTGCTAGGAGTTTCTTTACAATACATTAAGTACAGTAGAACTTGTTAAGGGTCAGACCCTATTAGGAGTCTTTTAAAATAGTCCCTATTAGGGGAGTGGATGCACTATCCTAGAGCTCACTACTCAAGTGGTGAAGGCTACAACCTTTTGATCTCAGATACACACTATATCTATTGGATGAACTGTCATTGTGACACTGCTTGTTAGATTAGTTCCTTTGATGTGCTAATGCTTTGACTTCTTGCAAAGCTCTAATACATCTTTTAGTCTCTTCACACACTTCTTGTCTTCTTATCACAATTCTATATCAACATCCATACTATTTACAATGAGAGCATCTCATATTTATATGCGCATACAAAATAAACAACTAGGTTGGCCCTTAAACCTATTACATACAATGCTTCCAAATGAATTGGCTCAAGCGTGTTTACAAAAAAACATATATACATGTCAAAAACCTAATTAAAATAGGTGCATAGCCTTTACATCAATAGAATATAACCACAACTCAAAATGATGACAGTCAACTTCTTAATCTATTCTTCACTGGTATACACTAGCTGTGTAGCTTCAACTATCTGTATCTTTCTCATACTGTCATATCTGATCATGCACTCAAAGACTAAGAATGAATATAACCTTACCAACTTAACTTCTAGGGCACACACCATAACTCAGTCATACAGATGTGCGTTGATGCTTTGAGCTTTAGGACCTCTGTACACTATCCAGTCCTAAACACTTAGCTGATTTCTAATCTTTACATCAAGTGCGCTGACTCCAAACTTCTATATGAATTTTTTTCCATAATGACAACACTATATTAAGTCATATACACTAGTATAGCCAACTTGCCAACAAGAACCTTAGTCAAGTCAAACATCCAATGATTACGAGATTTGTGTTAGTTGCTTAATCTCATAATCTAACCCTAGTCAAGACAATTACTCAACAATTGTGAGATATGCCTTTGTCTCTCAATCTTGAGATGAAGCTTGAGTTAAGTTGAATGTCCAACAATCAAGAGAATACCTTAGTGTTTGAATCTCATGATAAAACTATGGTTAAGACAAACATTCAATGAGTCTAAGAGGGCCTATTGTCACATGATCTCTAGAAGAGGAGTGGTTAAAGACTTGTTGTGGTTAAAAGTAAAGTTTGTGCAGATCATAACTATAGGCATCAATAGAACTTAACTAGTGATTAATTATCACAATTTTAGCCAATCAAAATGTACTATTTTTTAATAATATTACTTTCTAATATTTCATAAACTTAGAAAGAAAAATATTTAACATTTCAAGTTTCTAAATTTTTTTTTCTTCATCCTCATTGGCTAAAATAATTTAGTGATAAGGGCGCTTTTCTAGGAGTGAGGTAAATTATTACACTGGGTTCTAATGTTTTTCATTCTTATAAATTCTAACTATTCCTTAACCTAAAAATAAATATATTCAAATTATACAAGGTGGTGAACCGTATATAATTTAAAAGGTTCCATGGCCACACTGGTAGGGATATATCATGCAAAAAATATTTGAAAATGGCTATTTTCTATTTCAAGTATGAAGGAAATTGGTCTTTATCTTCCTCTAGGGTTTCAAAATAAATTTGTTTAAGTCCATCAAATCTGACCCCTTGTCTAGTTTCTCATTACCTTTTCAAGTCACTTAAGTCCCCTTTTCTACACATGCTTGTTACTTTCCTTTATATCTCCATGTCTTGTGAGGCTGGTTGTTAAATTTAATAAATCCAGAGATTGGGCAACAAAGTAATACTTGATAGGAAAAGGTTATCTCAAAGTCTCCTAATAATTGGCGGTTAGTTATTAACATTCAACAACTTGGTGAAGCAGTTATCTCCTGATCTCACAAGGTAGCGGTTATGTCTCTTAACATATAGAGATCTGGTGAAAAGGTAAAGACTTAACAAGTGCAAGTTATCTCTAAATCTTGTAAAGTCACGACTAAGTCTTATAATAGTTGGATATTAAGAGACAACCATAGATGATGGTAAATATCAATGACAATCACTGAATCTCATGACAGAACTTGAGTCAATTCAAGCATCCAATGATTATGAGATTTGTGTTAGTCACTCAATGTCATAATCTAACCTTGGTCAAGACAATTATTCAACAATTGTGAGACATGCCTTTGTCATTGAATCTCAAGATAAAGCCTAAGTTAAGTTGAATCTCCAACGATCAAGAGAATGTCTTGGTCACCGAATCTCATGATGGAACTATGGTTAAGACAAACATTAAGAGACTCTGAGACAGCTGATTGTAACATGATCTCCATAAGAGGAGTGGTTAAAGACTTGCCACATTTAAAGGTAAAGGCTTTGCAGATTAGATGTAATCTAATGGTCGGCGCGATACCTTGATGAAAATATAATTGAATGATATGATTTATATTTATATTTATATTATTGTATTATTTCAAATTATATTATATTTATATTAAATTATATTTATTATAACATAATTATATTTATTTTGCATTATTCTATGTTATAATTATATTTATATCAATATTAACAAATCATGCTCATATTTTTATGTGACAAACATTACAAAGAAGTTAATTAAATTAATTAAGTTAAAATTTGTGACAAAGTTTAAACAACCCTGCTAACATTTTGGCAAGAACTTCGTTGCTCTACAACCTTGTCGAATAGGTATATAGTATACTTAAAATGATAATTTTTATTGATTATAACTTTAATGTTGATGATAATTATAATCACATATAATTCTCATACCTTATAAGTGGAAAACCATAAATTCTTTCCCTAACCTTATTAATTCATTTTTCATTCAATATTTTGGAAATATTTTATATTAAATGCACGAGTGTGTGAAATTGGAAAACTATCATTACATGTAACATTACCAAATTTAATGTCAGTTATAAGAGATTTCTTTTATTAACTACAACTCTACAACTGTGATATATTATCATTCTCAACCGTCTAGTGGATGACATCCACACAACCTACTAGTACTAACCAGTTGTAAGACTTGATATGTGTAATACATTTAAAAAGGTGTAATTTTATATCGATAATTAATTGAGTAAAAAGTTCATACAACTTTGATTAATGGTTATCTTAATTTAGGAATTATGTTGGTAATCGAGAAAGCAATGACATTTTAAATATTCAGATTTAAAAATGGACATACCATTATACCATTGCTTCCTTATTTCTATTGAAACATACTTACATGTCTAATACTCAAATAAAGCAACTAATTAAAATATTGCAATCATAAAGAAGTATAAAAACCATTTTTTGTACCCATAAAATGCAAATTGAAATGAACTTGACAAATTTTCACTTTTTTTTATAAAATTAGTAATTACGTTGTCTAGTAAAAAGATAAACCTACTATAAACAAAAAATCAAAAGACTTGGTATGATTGTATAAACAAAAAACTAATAAACGTGGTATGTTTGTATTAAAAAAATCCACTAGTGATTTTTCCCTCAGACTCCATCTAAGTAGAATTCTCCAGAGAGGATTAACTGTGAGAATTGTTGGAAACTGAATTGAAACAATTGTTGTATTGTCATTGATGTCAAACCTTCATTGGTAAGACTGTTGCTACTTAGGAAAGTACTATATCTATTTGAGTGTTGCTAAGGGGCTAAGCAAGCTCGGTAACAATAGAACCTAGGGAAAGGTTGAGTTATCTTGATACTACAAAGTGTACTTGACTATGTTGCACAATGATGAGATAATGTATTGTTTATCTTAGTAAGACTGAAGACTAAACTGGTAGGCTTAACTGAGAAAAGAATGGAAAAATCATGTTCAAGCTGAGTGATGTTAGTGTCAACTGAGTTAGTATATGCCAAGAAAAATTATAGTGTCGATCAAGCATCAGTAAATTGCTAAGGAAATAGTTTTAGTCGAGCGTTCTACATGAAGACTGAGTGAACAATCACAGTATTGACCAAGCATCAACAATTTTATATTTGAAGAAAATTTAATTTTGGAGTTGACATTGTTGAATTCTTGGATTATGTAAAATGTGTTGACTTTACTTATTGATTGTTTGGAAGCATTAAATGCTTTGTTAAATGTTTTATTGTAAATCTTTAAGAGATTTGAGATTATTCTAGAAAAGGAGCTGAAGAACATGAAGCGGGTAGATTCAATGAATTTGACCTAACCCTAAGATCTATGATTGAGATTGAGTAGCATAAGATGAGTTAACCTAATTGAGGAAAATATAAGTGAACCTAAGCATTTTGATATGCATGTACATGGTGAATAGAGAATGCTGGAAGAGGAAAGTTTTATTGACTAAATAAGCAGAAAAGACTGAAGGAGAAGTGTGGTGATTGCTTGAAGAAAAGTTTTGAGTAGATCAGAGATGGAAATGGAAAAGTTTCAAAGTCAGTAAACCAACATTAGTGTATGGAATCAGATCTAATATTTGCAAAGTGAGTTGTATATTTTTCAGACAATACTGCTACTACTTTCTAACCATTGTAACAGTGAAAATCCTTTTAACAGATGTTGACCTAACAATTATATGTTAAATCCTTTGAACAAGGTTGCATTCTAATGGAGTGTATGTAAGTCCTATGACTAGGCTCACTTTTAATAGGGTGATTGAAATCCTTTAACTGGGTCACACTTGACAGTGTGTATTGTAACCTTTGACAGGGTTGGCTTTTTATCGAGCTCACTTCAGAAGAGTGAAAATAATAGTAGCATGTTACAAAGTGGTTTTTCCCAAATTAGGTTTCCGCTATAAATCTTGGTGTTAATACTTGTGTGAATGTTTAGATCTGAACATTACTATACTTTACAAGTTAAGTTACAGCAAGGTAGTGGACTGCATTGTTAGATGTTTCTATTATTGAATCAGTGATGACAAAGTTTGTTTTGGTTTTGGATTTGATTTAAGGATAAGTTTATGAGATTGTTTTATATATCAAGACCTAAAAAAAATTGATTCACCCCCCCTCTCTATTGTTCTAAATCATATTAACAATTGGTATCAGAGCTTTGTTGCTTATTATTAGTGTTGACATAAATCAAGTTTAAAGGGACTTGAAGCAAATGATCAGGATGTATAAGAAGGAGGTACCAAATCTGAACAAAGAAAATTTCCCTGCATGGCAAAGCTTGATGAAGCTGCATCTAGCCAATATTGGTGAATCTACAAAGTACTACATTGTGAATAGTTATGTCTCACTTGTCACACCTTTGACTACCAAATAAATGAGAGGTAAGCAAGAACACAATCAGGCAATGCTAGAAATTGCATCTGTCCTAAGCTATCCAGAATTGAGGACATTAAGGACTGCACAACTAATAAGGATATGTGGGACACTCTTGCAAGGATCTATGGTGGTGACTTGAATGTGATGAAAGCAAAGGCGGAGAGTCTTAGAGGTAAGTTTGATGAAATGAGAATGCAAGAAGGTGAAAACATTGCACAATATTGTGGTAGAATAAAAGAAGTTGTAAATGCTATTAGAGGAGAAAATGGAGCTATTGATGATGAAACTATAATTGGGAAAGTACTAAGAACCCTATGTCCTATATATGCTATTAAGATCTCAGCTATTCAAGAATCTAGATGTAGCTTTGCTAATGTGCTTACTTTGGAAAGTTTGGTTGGTAAGTTGACTTCTTTTGAACTCTCTAACTATGATAATTTCACTGTTGGAAGCATTGGAAATGTTGAATCTTCTTTTAAGACACAACTAGTTCTGAACAAGCCAAAGAAAGGAAAAGAAAGATGCATCAGTGAAAGTGAAAGTGAAAGTGATATCGAAAGTGACAGTGACACTTCTAATGAAGACCTAGAAGATCTAGAAGCTCTTATGGCTAGAAGACTGACAAGGGGAAAAGGAAAGTATAAAGGTAAACTCCCTATTATATGTTTTGCATGTAATAAAGTTGGTCATATAGCTCCTAGATGTCTTGATAGGAAGGATAAAGATGATGAAAGGAAAAGCAAACACAAAGATAGAAAAGATGATAGAAGCTACCGATGGAACAAAGACTACAAGGGAAAAGGTAAGAAATCTTGTTACATTGCTGAAAAAGAGACTGACACTGATAGTGATGATTTTTAAATTGAGGTAGTTTATGTTGCAATGAAAGATGAATCTGATGACGATGAGAAAATTGCATTGATATCCTATGTGAAGAAGAATGATAAATGGATTATTGATAGTAGTTGTTCACATCACATGATTGGTGACAAAAATAAGTTTGAGACCTTACATCATTACCGAGGAAAAAGTGTAAAATTTGGTAATGATGCACCATGTCCTATTAGAGGAAAAGCTTTGATTAAACTAACTGACAAGATATCTTGTGAAAATGCTTATTGGGTTGAAGGTCTTAATTACAATTTGTTAAGTGTTGCTTAGCTTAACAAAACTAGTTACCAAGTGGAATTTCATCACAAGCAAGCTAAAATATTTGATGCTACTGGAGAACTAATTGGAAGTGGTGATCAGACTAGAGGTAATTTGTTCTATCTTGACCTATCTGAAGAAACATGTTTGATTCCACAACTAGATGATATTTGGTTATGGCATAAAATGTTGTGTCATGTTAACTTTGACAATCTGGTAGAGATAAGTAAGAAGAAAAAGGTAAGAGGTCTACCTAGATTGAAGAAACCTGAGAATGTGATGTGCAAGGAATGCCTGTTAGGAAAAATGGCAAAGTCAAGTTTCAAGAGAAAATCCTTTACTTCTAAAAACATTTTAGATTTGGTTCATACTGACCTTTGTGGACCTATGGGTGTACAAAGTTATTGTGGTGCTAGATACTTTATCTTATTTGTTGACGATCATACTAGGATGATGCATGTGATGTTTCTAAAAGAAAAATTTGAAGCTTTTCAATATTTTAAGTGGTATTTGGCTAAGCTTGAAAAGGAGACAGGTAGGAACCTAAAATGTCTTAGATCTTACTGAGGTGGAGAATTTACATCAAATGAATCTAATCTATTTTGCAATGATAGAGGAATTAAAATAAAGATGTTCGCACCTAGAACACCTCCACAGAATGGTATAGTAGAAAGGAGAAACATAGCTATCTTAGATTGTGCAAGGACATTGATGATTGAAAAGAATGTGGCACAAAAATATTGGAAAGAAGCTATAAGCACTGCTATCTACACTCTTAACTAGGTACAAATCAAGAAAGGTACAAATTTGATACCCTATGAATTATGGCATGGGCATGCACTGAGTGTTAAATACTTTAGAATCTTTGGAAGTAAGTGCTATATATTAAAAGATACTAGGAATGGAAAGTTTGATGCTAAGAGTGATGAATGCATATTCCTAGGGTACTCTACAAAAAGTAAAGCCTATAAGTGTTTGATCTCTAACACTAACAAAATTGTGGAAAGTGTGAATGTCAAAATTGATGAGTATGCAGAAAGAAATGAAGCTGATAGAAAAAGAGAACCAGAAGATTATAGATCTTTTGTGTACATTGAAGAGGAAGAAAAGGCAAGTAACAAACTTGCACCTGATGCCGAGTCTTAGGTAAGCAATGATGAGTGATAGATAGAAGTTGTCGAGTGTTAGGAAAATAGTGTCAAGAGAGAACAAGAACATGTCGAGCTACACAAAAATGTTGTTGAATATCAGGAAGAGGTTTCTAAGAATTCTAAAGTTGAATCTAACAATCTTGTTGAGGAACATGATGAAATAGAGGAAAGAATAGCTAAACCTATTTTGGAAAAATATGTGAGAAGACATCATAATCCTGAATAGATAATTGGAGACAAAGATACTGGAATCCAGACCAGAAGTAAAACTAAAGATCCAACATGTCTACTATGTGAATTTGAATCGAAGACAACTAGAGAAGCATTGGAGAATGAAGACTGGATACAAGCAATGAATGAAGAAATTGACCAAATTGAGAAGAATGCTACTTGGACTCTGGTGCCGAGACCTGAAAACAAGAATGTTATAGGAACAAAATGGGTATTTTGGAATAAGATGATTGAAAATGGTGAATTCACTAGGAACAAAGCTAGGCTGGTATGCAAAGGCTACACACAAGAAGAAGGAATAGATTATGGGGAGACATTTTCCCCTGTAGCTAGATTGGAAGGAGTAAGAACTCTGCTTGCATATGCTGCTTATAAATATTTCAAGGTATATCAAATGGATGTTAAGTTTGCATTTTTGAATGGTATACTAGAAGAAGAAGTTTACATAGAACAACCAAAAGGTTTCATTGATCCAAATAGAAGAAACATGGTGTGAAAATTGAACAAAGCATTGTATGGATTGAAGCAAGCTCACAGAGCATGGTATGAGAGGTTCCATAACTACTTGATACATATTGGATTTTCAAGAACAAATTACACTAGCAATCTGTACATGAAGGATGAAGAAGGTAAATTTATCTTGTTGGCAAAACTTTTTGTTGATGACATTATTTTTGGTGGACAAGATGCATTATGTAAAAGTTTCTAAAATGAAATGCAAACTAAGTTTGAAATGAGTATGTTTGGTGAGATCAAATTCTTTGTTGGTTTACAAGTATATCAGAAGAAGAATTGAATTTTCATTACATAGTCTAAGTATGTTAATGAAATACTAAAATTTTTTGGGATGGAAGATGCTAAACTAGTGGGAACTCCTATAGTTACTGGACAAAAGTTATCTAATAATGATGATGTTGCAGAAGTGAATCAAACTCTATATAGATCCATGATTGGAAAATTGTAGTATGTTGTACATAGTAGACCAGATATTGCATTAGTTGTTGGGATTGTGGCAAGATTCTTTGCCAATCCTAAGGAAACACATATGATGGCCGTGAAAAGAATTATGAGATACTTGAAAGGAACTGCTGACTATGGTCTATATTATAAGAAGGATGAAAAATTTGAACTTCAAGTTTATACAGATGTTGATTGGGTAGGAAATGTAGATGACAGAAAGAGTACTAGTGGTGGAGCTTTCTTTCTTGGACAAAGATTAGTCTCCTAGACAAGCAAGAAACAAAATTGCATTTCCCAATCTACTGTCGAGGCCGAGTATGTTGTTGTTGCAGTGAACTATTCAAACTTGGTATGGATAAAACAATTGTTGATTGGTATGAAAGAAGAAATCACTAAACCTATTGTTATTTTTTGTGACAACACAAGTTCTATAAATATTTCTAAAAATCCAGTGATGCACACTAAGACCAAACACATTGCAATCAAGTATCACTACTTGAGAGAATTAGTACAAAACAAAGAAGTCTGAATGGAATATGTGAATACAAAAGAACAATTAGCAGACATATTCACTAAAGCTTTACCCAGAGAATCTCATGAGTATTTGAGAAGTCAATTAGGGGTTCTTCCCCTAATTGAGGCTGCCTAAATAAGCTAGGAGCACTACATCAAATGTGCTATAGTAGAATATTTGACAAATTGATGCAAAAGATTGTCACACTTTAGGGCTGGCCTAGAGTTGTGAAGAGAAGCATAGACAATGAATCAGTCATAAGCAAGATGATAGAGGGAGAAACACTGAGCTCCATAGATATTATCTAGATCTAATGGATGTGTGTTTTAGTTGTTGCTTTGGAATTTTTGTCAAAGAGGGAGAATATACTAATATGATAACATGAGATATGATAACTCATGATACTGAAAAAAAAGAGTTGATGAGCTAATGGAACTAAAAAGAAAGAGGGAGATGAACTAAAGATAAGGAGGATGAACTGAAATGAAGAATCAGGATAGGGGGAGATTTGAATACTTCTAACGGTCACAAAAGTGAGGCTTACAGGATTCTGAATCAGAATGAAGCTAAGGATATTATAAATAATTTTCTGATGAACAAATAATTTTTTGGATTGGTTGGTAATCCATGTGTTATTCAAGTGATATCATATGGTGTTGCCATCAATGCCAAAGAGGGAGATTGTTGGAAACTGAATTGAAACAATTGTCGTATTGTCATTGATGTCAAACCTTAATTGGTAAGGCTATTGCTACTTAGGAAAGTACTATATCTATTTGAGTGTTGCTAAGTGGCTAAGTAAGGTTGGTAACAATAGCACCTAGGGAAAGGTTGAGTTATCTTGATACTACAAAGTGTACTTGACTATGTTGCACAATGATGAGATAATGTATTGTTTATCTTAGTAAGACTGAAAACTAAACTGGTAGGCTTAACCAAGTAAAGAATGGAAAAATCATGTTTAAGCCCAGTGATGTTAGTGCTGACCGAGTTAGTATATGCCAAGAAAAATTATAGTGTCGACCAAGCATCAGTAAATTATCGAGGAAACAATTTTAGTAATGACCAAGTGTTCTACATGAAGACTGAGTGAACAATCATAGTATTGACCGAGCATCAAAAATTTTATATTTGAAGAGAATTTAATTTTGGAGCCGACATTGTTGAATTCTTGGATTATGTAAAATATGTTGACTTTATTTATTGATTGTTTGGAAGCATTAAATGCTTTGTAAAATATTTTATTGTAAATCTTTAAGAGATTTGAGATGATTCTAGAAAAGGAGCTGAAGAACATGAAATGGGTAGATTCAATGAATTTGACCTAACCCTAAGATCTACAATTGAGATTGAGTGGCATAAGATGAGTTAACCTAATTGAGGAAAATATAAGGAAACCTAAGCATTTTGATATGCATGTACATGGTGAGTAGAGAATGCTAGAAGAGGAAAGTTGTATTGACTGAATAAGCAGAAAAGGTTGAAGGAGAAGTGTGGTGATTGCTTGAAGAAAAGTTCTGAGCAGATCAGAGATGGAAATGGCAAAGTTTCAAAGTCAATAAACCAGAATTAGTGTATGGAATCGAATCTGATATTTGCAAAGTGAGTTGTATATTTTTAAGATAATATTGCTGCTACTTTCTAAACATTGTAACAGTCAAAATCCTTTTAACAGAGGTTGAACTAATAGTCATATGTTAAATCCTTTGAACAAGGTTGCATTCTAATGGAGTGTATGTAAGTCCTATGACTAGGCTCACTTTTAACAAGGTGATTGAAATCCTTTAACTGAGTCACACCTGACAGTGTGTATTGTAACCTTTGATAGGGTTGGCTTTTTATTGAGCTCACTTTAGAAGAGTGAAAATAATAGTAGCATGTTACAAAGTGGTTTTTCCCAAATTGGGTTTCCACTATAAATCTTGGTGTTAATACTTGTGTGAATGTTTAGATCTCAACATTACTATGTTTTACAAGTTAAGTTACAGCAAGGTAGTGGACTGCATTGTTAGATGTTTCTATTATTGAATAAGTGATGACCGAGTTTGTTTTGGTTTTGGATCTGATTTAAGGATAAGTTTATGAGATTTTTTTATACATCAGGACTTGAGAAAAACTGATTCACCCCCCTCTTTGTTGTTCTAAATCATATTCATAGAGAATTCATCGAGCCAGTTGCATTGCCCTGCCTGAGACTCCACTTCAATAAGAAAAAACCACTTATAGAGAAAATCCCTAAAAATCAGTGCCCATTTCCTATGGCGCTTCAATTACCCAGCATTCTGGCCCAATAGAAAAGGTTGCATGGCCACTTTCTGGCCTGGGAGGAGAAGCTTGGGTATTTCATTTTCCCAAGGGATCCCCACCCCTATTTATGCGAACATGACAACATTAATAATGTACCCCAAGTATTCTTTGTTGAAAACCCTCCTGAACTGCATCAACATGTCCACCTTTTCTCCTTTGAGGTTGAAAAGAGATGCCAAAAAATGGGATGTAATGTATGTGTTCACATAGTGCCTATCATCATTCTGTGGAAACTCTCTACCCAAAACCATTTTAACAGCCTCATTTATGAAAGGCCCACCCTCCCTATAAATTGATTCTAATGTTTTGTTAAAGAAGGAGCCCACAAAGGCCTTGTCGACCTCCTCAGATGTGCAACTAAGCCTAAAAGGAGTGTCCATCTAAATCCTAATTCTTCATAAACCTAAAAATTAAATTATTTTCAGACTAATGACCTAAACCAGAGGAAGCTACAATAATTTATCGAGAAAAGATGAATTGAGGAAGAAAGAATCTAGATTTTCTATAAATAGAACTTGATTGATACTTAGCAATTAATTATTTTGTCTTTAATTATATTAAATCCATTTTCCATAATCTTTCATATCTACATGTAGATCTTTCATGTAAATATTTCCCATAAATGCATGTGTAAGAAATTTAATTCCATTGTCTTTAATCTTTCATATCTGCCTATAAATATTTCCCTTAGATTGTAAGTTGCATTTATTTCTTACCGACTTATGAGTTACCCTGTAAGTGGAAACATCATCCACCCTCCATGTGTGACATTGTAATAAAAAATCATGGTTATGGTGTAGGTTAAGGTTTGATAGGTGCTGTGCCTATCGATACCAACATATTGAGTGATGATTTTGCAAACAAGTTGACAACCCTAATTTTATGTGTCAACATTCTGGTGACTTCTTGGAGAACTTTATTTCCTTCAAGAAATTGGGGCCAATATTAAACTTCATCCATTGATCTCAGATCATCAAACAGTCTCAAATAATACATTTAACATTATAAAATCACATTTACAATAAAATCCTAATCTGCAATAAAATTGTGTCCCATCTTTTGAAATTGCCAATAAAATTTTTTTTTCCAATAATTAATGAACAATTAGTGAATAACATAAATAAATTTTCAAATGGTACATAAAATTCACCATTACTAATTTTTATCCCTTAAAAAAAATCATTGGCCTCATATATTATAACTTTTTTACTTCAAAAGAAAAAAAATTGCCTCATTCAATATATATTTTCCCCCAGATGACTGTATAATTCACCAGGAATTTATGGAATTTTTATTCGGTAGGGAAAAAATCACCAATACAAACTATAAAAAATTGCGGATTTGAAAAAAAAAATTGCCTTCATTAAGAAAAAATTTTCCTTAAAAAATGTATGATTCGCAAGAATTTTATACTTTTTCGTCAGAGAGGGTTTCTTAAAGTTATCCCTAGTTTAGATGTAGTCTAGTAGATCAACTCCAAAAAATTGCAGCTTAGATTTCAGTATTTGACATGATAGAACTATCACAAGTATGCATAGGAAAATATTAAAGAAGGCTTTATGGATATCTAATGTCCCTAAGAACATTGACACTGATCAATTCCAGACTATGGTTAATCTCATCATTGCTCCACATTTCCTTTCCTTTTTGGAGGAAGATGACAAATTCTTAATCTATCCAGACAACCTTACCTAGCACATTGAGATTCAAATCTATAAAACTTGAGTCAAACATGTGCTAATAGATAATGATGCTAGGTTGAATATCTAATCTTTTAATGTAATCAAGCAGTTGGGATTGTCAATATTTACTATTGATTCTAGAAAGAAGATTACCATCAAGGCTTATGATGAAGTTGAGAGGTCCTATGAGGGACTAATTATGCTACCCATGAGGTTTTGTCCAATTGAAAAGGAGGTGATGTTCCAATTTCTTGATATCCCTCTTGCCTATAACATATTGCTAGGGAGACCTTGGATTCATGACATGCAAGTAGTCTTGTCTACTTATCACCAGTGCATAGGAATCCCTTTCAACGTGACTAAGATCTCTATCTGAGGAGATAATTCCATGTCTATTAATGTACTTACTACTAAGTCCTTGGTACCAAACAAAAAGGTTGCTGATGAAAATAGGACCACTCTTGTTGGTTGTGAGAGAAATTTGAAAATGTTGAACCTTGGAATGGGAGAATACCAAATTGACTCCATTGCTACACTTCCAATCTCACCCTTCTCTTATGGGAAACCTTCAGAAGATAAAAAACATTCATCTTCTACCATTATATGCTATGGTAATTTTTTTTGGTCCTCAGTACCTTTACAAGATGAGAGAGAAGAACAAGTCATTAGCGAATGGATCTATATAAAGGAAAATAACCTGAAGAGGTTGTGCTCACTACCAGAGCCTCTCCTAAAAAATATGGAAAATGATATGAATTCTTAGCTAAAATGGGTTATCCTGGTCACGATCCTTTAATTGATAAGAGACATGCTCTTGTTGAGCATATTAGTCATACTAATGGGAGAAAATCTAAGGATAATATTGGACTAGGATTTTCCAGCACACAACCAGGTTTTGACCCATCTCATGAAAATAATGAATCTGAAGAAGAAACTTTGTCTTCTCCTATTTCTGATTAAAATGAGGACAATTTTGTTCCTTCTACTACTATCCTTTGGAATGAACAAGGAACCTCACTTGAACACGATGATGAGACTTCTAGACCTCACTATAGTGAAGAATCAAAAGTTGAAGATCCTAATGGGGAGCGTATCTGCAAAAACATGACATGACTATTACAGAGAGATATGGATGCTAACTCACAAGGACCTGAATGGGATTTTCTCTTAGTTGAGATAATATAATTATGGATAGATTTGGTTCATACCTATGATAACCAAACCAAGGTGGTATATGAATCACCTGTAATGCTTGATGAGTCAATCTTACATGTCACTTTCATTGATCAAGTTGACCATGGTAGGAATCAAATTGATCTAGTTAATTTCAAAGGAGACCTTATAAGCTTTGAATATCTTGTCCATAGAGATGATTTTCCACATATCAGTGCCTTTGATCCCATCCCTTCCCTCCCACTCATGTACCATGACCTTATTGATTTCTCACAACAAAACCTACAACCCGCATTACCTATCTTTCAGAATGATTGTGAAATTTCATGTTACCCTAATGCCATTGAACCTATGGTTTCATCCACCAGTGAGCCAACAAAAATTATGACTAAGATAGATATCAAACACCTTCATAATAAAAAAAAAATTAAAATTAAAAAGAATAGGTGTTATGATGGGAAAAACCACTTTTTTGCATTGTCAGAACTAAAAAAAGTAAAAACAAAAGACATATCTCAGGGTGAAGACCTCTTTGATGTGCCCAATGATGAGGTACTTGGTAGCCTGCCTAGTTATTTTTAGGAAAGATCTTCAATCTTGATAGAACCTACAAAAGCTGTAAATCTTGGGATGACTAAAGCACCTCAACTCATACATTTATCTT
Source organism: Chamaecyparis obtusa (assembly GCA_027943335.1). Lineage (NCBI taxonomy): Eukaryota > Viridiplantae > Streptophyta > Pinopsida > Cupressales > Cupressaceae > Chamaecyparis > Chamaecyparis obtusa. The sequence continues at coordinate 49,926 of BSBK01008458.1, forward strand.
AATCCTTGTTAGAAGATGAGAAACAAAAATTCACTAAATTTTTCAAAGAAAAAAAGATAAACTTTTCTTGGACATGCTCAGACATTCTAGGTCTTGACACTAATCTCATTATGCATGATCTATCCATAGCTCCTAGAATTGAGCTAGTAAAACAAAAATTGTAAAAGATGCATCCACATATAGCTCTTTTGTAAAAGTATAACTTGAAAAACTCTTGAGTGTAGTGTTCATAAGGGATATTGACTATGTTGAATGGATATCTAATATTATTCCTATTTCTAAACATGACAAGTCCATTCATGTATGCACAGATTTATGAGATCTTAATAAAGCATGCCCAAAGGATAACTTTCCACTCCCTAGCATAGACATCATAGTGGACATGACTATGGGATATGAAATTTACTTTCTTATGGATGGATTCTTAGGTTATACTCAGATCAAGGTAGCTCCTAATGATAAAGAGAAGTCTCCTTTAACATGTGCATGGGAAACCTTTTGTTGGAATTTCATGCCATTTTGATTGAAAAACATAGGATCTACCTATCAAAGAGATATGACCACAATATTTCATGACATGATTCCTAAAAATATGGAAGATTATGTGGATAATACCTTGGATAAGTCTAAATATAGGAATAAATATATTGTAGATTTGAGTTTGATATTAGACAAGATGGGACAATTTCAGCTCAGACTAAATCCAAAGAAATGTGCTTTTGACATCACCTCATGACAACTACTTGGGTGTATCATTTCAGTAAAAGGAATTGAGGTTGACCCTAAAAATATCCAAGAAATAACGTCAATGCCACCTCCTAGGAACATAAGTCACCTAAGGAGTCTGCAAGGATGCCTTCAATCTATCAAGAGATTCATATCTCAGCTTTCCAACAAAGCTCAACCTTTTAACAAAAATATACACAAGCGAGATAAATGTACATGGAATGAATATTGTGAAAAGAGTCTCTTACAAATAAAGGAATATTTGGCTAAACCTCCAATTTTAATACCTCCCATCCAAGGGAAACCTCTCATTCTATATATCTCAGTTATACCTACATCCTTGGGGGCATTACTGGTAAAACAAGATGAAAATGGAAAAGAAAGAGCCATATGCTATATCAGTAGAACATTGGTTTCCTATGAGATCAATTATAGTTATATTGAGAAAGTTTGTCCTGTCATGGTGTTTGCATCTCAAAAACTTAGACACTACATGATGGAACATACTACACATCTTATCACCAGAATTGATCCTCACAAATATTTGATAAACAAAGCTACTCTTACTAGTCGATTGGCTAAGTGGATGATGATTCTTTCTAAATTTGACATTGAGTATGTTGATTGTAAAGATGTAAAAGGAGAGGCAATCATTGCTAAACTAGTTGAATTTCCTATACTAGGTGATACTCCTATACATATTGACTTTCCTAATGCTTCCATCATGTATTCGACTAAACACAACTAGAAAATGTTCTTGATGGATCTCAAATGAAAAATGGTGTTGGAGATGGAATTCTATTTATTTCACCTCATGGATATATTATTCCCAACTCGTACAAATTATTGTTTCCTTGCACAAACAACATAAAAAATTATGAGGCTTTGACAAATGGAATCAAGTTGGCTATTGAATGGAGGATTGTTGAGCTACATATCTTTGGAGACTCCCAACTTGTCATTAATTAGACTAATAATGACTATCAAACAGATGATGAAAAATTGATTCCTTATAAGAAGATGATTGATGACCTAAAAATCTACTTCTCATTTCTCACCTTATGCTATAGACACCATATCTTCTATCTTACAACTAGAAGAACATGAATCTAGATTTCACTTCTGGGTGAAATAATTACGTTATCATACCTATGACTCTCCTAAAAACTGTACAATCTTCACTACAACTAGTTATGATTCCTCTCACTATGCCACAATATACTCTTACCTACTTAACCAAATAATTGTTGATAACTTAACTTGCAATGAGAAATTCCACCTCATTCACAATGCTTCCCATTACACCATCATCTCTAGTTACTTTTTTAGGAAGGGGTTAGATGGAATACTTCTTAGCTTCTTAGAGAAAGATGAATCTAAATGTGTGTTATCTGAAGTTCATAATGGTGTGTATGTGGGTCTCACTCTAATTGTCTTGCATTAGCTCATAAACTACTAAGGTCTAGTTACTATTGGCCTACTATGAAAATAGATGTTGTGTGTTATGCCAAGTCCTACAAGAAATGATAGATACATGGGAGATTGATTCATGTTCCAGGTCAGGAACTTATCCCTTCAATAATACATTGGCATTTTTAAAAGTGGGGTTTTGACATGGTAGGAAAAATTCATCCTAATTCATCTAGTGGACATAAATTCATCATTACTACAATATAATACTTTACAAAATGGGTTGAGGTTATTCCTCTTTTAGTTTCTATAAGAAAAAAAAGTGTCCTTGTTTATACTCAATCAAATCATCTATCGCTATGACATACCTTCCTCCATAGTTACTGATAATAGAGGATAGTTCAAAAATAAGGATCATAAACAATTATGTAAGAAATTTAGGAATGAACAACACTGGTCCTCAATTTACTACCCTCGAGATAATGGCCAGGATAAAGATTATAACAAAAAATTTATGAAAATGTTACATATGATAGTCAATAAGAAAGGAAGAGATTGGCACTTATAAATTAATCCTTCCTTATGGGCTTATAGCACTACCATCTACACACCTACTAGAGCTATGTCCTTTGTAATTGTTTATGGATTTTCATTAGTATCAACAAGTTATTTAGTCAATAAAGGTTGGAATAAGGATACAAGTCAGTCAATCAAGTATACAAACTCTTCACTATTGCAGTAAGTAAAGTATGTGGGTTAAGGCTACAATTGTTGATCACTTATGATGATCTTACCCTATTAGGTGAAATAAAAGATAGACTAGATATACCTAGTTAAAGGATTTAAATAACACAAAGTATGTCTTTACTCGATTAAGGGATTTACAATAAGAACTGTTATAAGTTCACCCTATTAAAATTTTTTGATCTGCTACAATAGTTAAATTGATAATAGTTTTAGTATATGTAAAATGACAACTAAATTTGTTTGATTCAAATCTATGAAGTACAAAATACATGTCACCTTAGTGTGATGTATATGTCCTTCTATCCTTCTTGGTATCCTTGTATATGTTCTGATAAGAATTGATTCTACCTCTAACAAACCTTGATGTAGAGGCTAGTGGTCTATAACAATATTTTCTTCCACTAGACTCCACATCTTAAATATGCACTTACCCAACTTAACTATAGGCCATTTACATATTTTAGCACTACAAGTGCTTTTACATCTATTTTTATGCCTCAATAGGCCATTTATAAACATAATGGACCATATAGGTCATTTTCCAAATCCCATTTCACTTAGGATCAATTCATAGTGACCCCTAGGTACCCTTATCCTTTCTTAATGCTATTGAAGGCTTACAAGTTTGATCTTTTAATAGAATGATCCAATGATTACAAGACACATTTAAACAACCATTACATGGTCTTATTATAGCTAATGACCCAACATGGTCATGTTGATCTCTTGTTGCCCCAAGGATATATTCAGGGACCCTAGTGTCTTCTTAGGTCTTCATACTTGGTCCTGGTGGTCTTGCACCATACTCCACATCTTTAAAACATTTCCAAGTCCTCTTGGAAACCTCCAAAGAAACATATGTCAGTAAAAAAAATCATGCCTTCATCTTGACCTTAGGAAAATATATGTCCTCTTGGAACCATGCTGCCCCATACAACTTCATCTTGCATCTTGGCTTGCTATCCCTCACCAAAATGATCATGGCTTGCCCATACTATTGCTTCTCACTCACCATCACACCAATCTATACCTCTGATGCCACTTGGACCATCTCCATGCTAGGAGAAAAAAATTTCATGTGTTGAGTCTCCTCATGGCCCATCTCTACAAATATAGTATCCTCTTTGAACACTGCTCCTTCATGTGCCTCCAAAACTCCATAACTCTTCCATTCCTCTACTATTGTAGAAAACTCATTTCACAAATCCATCTCACCTTCAAGACCATCCAGGCCTTTCTCTATGTTGTCTCCTCTAGCATTCATGAAGAGTTCTTCACAAGTCTTTACAACTCTCATCATAGGTGCATCTTCCACTCTAAGAGTACCCTTCCTAGTACCCTCCACTTCCATCTTTCTCTTCATCCTTGGTGTTGCAACTAGTTTCTAAATAGATCATCTTATATTTTTCCTATTCAACCTTAAGTGCCAACTTGTAGCATCCTTCAGTATCTCCTCAAGTCTCTCCAACCTTGCTTCACCTTTTTCCAAGGCTTTCTTTTGAATGTTTATCTTTTCTTCCCTCTCTTTTCTCTCTTCTTCCCACTCTTCCAAAGATTTCCTCAAGCTTCTCAAATCTTCTTCTTCCTTTTCTTGATTCAATAATTATTTCTACAACTTGTACAACTCTCTCTCTCTTATCTTGTGTATGCCATCTTAGGTCTCTCCTCCGAGAAATTTCACTCACTTTGATACCAATTGATGTAGAGGCTAGTAGTCTGTAATCATATTTTCTTCCACTAGACTCCACATCTTAAATTAACCATTCATGCATATTTGCCAATGTGATGTCACTATCCCAACCCATTACTTGGATCACTCTCTATGGATCCACCACTTACCTCCTCACAAAGAGGAATATTTACACATTATCCTACAACCATTAATATATTTTCAAAACAAAACTACAATGTATCCCACCCTTGAATGCAAAACTCACACTTGTTGTCCACTATGACAATCACCTTCTCATTCTGGAACAATCACTACAGCCAACCCTTCCAATGTGTCCCCACAATCCTAAATGAAAAGAAACACAACATGGGTCTTATTAGACCCCTTTAGAATCTTTTCCACACACTCACCATATTTGACTCCTTGAACTTAACATCAAATAAAACCAAACAAATTTAACTTCTTTCTGTCTTCTTTAATAGACCGGTAAACAGTCACCATGACCTTTTAACAAAACATTATTTTAAAGATCACTCCTATGAAGATATGCATAATTAGGATTTATATAACATATTTGAAATGCAGAAAGATCCAATGGTTTAGTTGAAATATATGTCCCCCACACTGGACTATAATTTCTATGACAGTCATTCCTTCATTCTTCAATAGCTATTATCTTCCTCCTTTCGAAACACTTCCAACTATTTCATAAAAAACATTCAAAACTCAAATGAAATTCATAAACATCATAACCTTAATTCATTTCATTCACATATTTCTTTGAAAGAAGGATTAAGAACACCGAATCAAGGATTGTTTCCTCATGGGAAAGTAGAGGCACAATGCAATTTAATTTACATTTTCATTGCCAAAAGTAGTTTACATTAACTTTCATGATCTAGATCGATCACTCATCTTGTATCTACTACTCTCCTTATTATATCTCTCTGAAGAATGCTTACACTCTATCAAATAAGCCTTACCAAGGCTGGAAAACCGCAAACAGTTGGTTAAAGGACTGTTATTAGTTAGTTATTTGTTTAGCTTTGTTGTCTAGTTGACAGCCTAGTTGTCAACTCAACAACTCTTTACCATTTTATACTTTATTAAACTTCCCAAAGGTTTTTTAGAAACTCTAAAGCCTTAAACATTTCCTAGACCCTTACTCAAGCCTTTAGGCCTTAGTTTGCCACTATAGGCCATTTACATAGTTTAGCACTACAAGTGCTTTTACATCTATTTTTATGCCTCAATAGGCCATTTATAAACATAATGGACCATACAGGTCATTTTCCAAATCCCATTTAACTTAGGATCAATTCATAGTGACCCCTAGGTACCCGTATCCCTTCTTAATGCCATTGAAGGCTTACAAGTTTGATCTTTTAATAGAATGATCCAATGATTACAAAACACATTTAAATGACCATTACATGGTCTTATTACATCCAATGACCTAGAATGGTCATGTTGATCTCTTGTTTCCCCTAGGATATATTCAGTGACCCTAGTGTCTTCTTAGGTCTTCATCCTTGGTCCTGGTGGTCTTGTACCATACTCCACAACTTTAAAACATTTCCAAGTCCTCTTGGAAACCTCCAAAGAAACATATGTCAATAAAAACAATCAGGCCTTCATCTTGACCTTAGGAAAATATAGGTCCTCTTGGAACCATGCTGCTCCATACAACTTCATCTTGCATCTTGGCTTGCTATCCCTCACCGAAATGATCATGGCTTGATCGTGCTGCTACTTCTCACTCACCATCACACCAATCTATACCTCTGATGCCACTTGGACCAACTCCATGCTAGGAGAAAAAAATTTCATGTGTTGAGTCTCCTCATGGTCTATCTCTAGAAATATAGTAACCTCTTTGAAGGCTGCTCCTTCATGTTCCTCCAAAACTCCTCCATAACTCTGCCATTCCTATACTATTGTAGAAAAATCATTTCACAAATCCATCTCACCTTCAAGACCATCCAGGCATTCCTCTATGTTGTCTCCTCTAGCATTCATGTAGACTTTTTCACAAGTCTCTACACCTCTCATCATAGGTGCATCTTCCACTCTAAGAGTATCCTTCCTAGTACCCTCCACTTACATCTTTCTCTTCATCCTTGATACTGCAACTAGTTTCTGAATACACCATCTTATATTTTTCCTCTTCAAACTTAAGTGCCAACTTGTAGCATCCTTGAGTATCTCCTCAAGTCTCTTGAACCTTGCTTCACCTTTATCCAAGGCTTTCTCTAGAATGTTTAGCTTTTCTTCCCTCTCTTTTCTCTCTTCTTCCCACTCTTCCAAATATTTTTTCAAGCTTCTGAACTCTTCTTCTTCCTTTTCTTCATTCAAGAATTCTTTCCAAAACTTGTACAACTCTCTCTCTGATCTTGTGTAAGCCATATTAGGCCTCTCCTCCTATACCTTTCGCTCACTCTGATACCACTTGATGCAGAGGCTAGTGGTCTATAATAATATTTTCTTCCACTAGACTCCACAACTTAAATCTGCACTCACCCAAATTAACCATTCATGCATATTTGCCAATGTGATGTGACTATCCCAACCCATTACTTGGATCACTCTCTATGGATCCACCACTTACCTCCTCAAAAAGAGGAATGTCTACACATTATCCTACAACCATTAATATCTTTTTGAAACAAAACTACTATGCATCCCACCCTTGAATGCAAAACTCACACTTGTTGTCCACTATGACAGTCACCTTCTCATTTTGGAATAATCACTAAAAACAACCCTTCCAATGTGTCCCCACAATCCTAAATGAAAAGAAACACAAAATGGGTCTTATTAGACCCCTTTAGACTCTTTTCCACACACTCACCATGTTCATTTGACTCCTTGAACTTAACATCAAATAAAACCAAACAAATTTACCTTCTTTCTATCTTCTTTAATAGATGGGTAAACGGTAACTATAACATTTTAACAAAACATTATTTTAAATATCACTCCTATGAAGATATGTGCAATTAGGATTTATATAACATATTTTAAATGAAGAAAGATCCAATAGTTTAGTTGAAATATATGTCCCCCGCACTGGACTGTAATTTCTATGATAGTCATTCCTTCATTCTTCAATAGCTATTATCTTCCTCCTTTAGAAACACTTCCAACTATTTCATAAAAACCATTAAAAACTCAAATGAAATGCATAAACATCATAACCTTAATCCATTTAATTCACACATAGCTTTGAAAGAAGGATTAAGAACACCCAATCAAGGATTGTGTCCTCACAGGCAAGTACAGGTACAATGCAATTTAATTTACATTTTCATTGCCAAAAGTAGTTTACATTAACTTTCATGATCTGGATCAATCATTCATCTTGTATCTACTCCTCTCCTTTCTATATCTCTCTGAATAATGCTTACACTCTATCAAATAAGCCTTACCCAGGCTGGCAAACCGCAAATAGTCAGTTAAAGGACTGTTATTAGTTAGTTATTTGTTTAGCTTTGTTGTCTAGTTGATAGCCTAGTTGTCAACTCAACAAATCTTTACCATTTTATACTTTATTAAACTTCCCAAAGGTTTTTTAGAAACTCTAAAGCCTTAAATGTTTCCTAGACCCTTACTCAAGCCTTTAGGCCTTAGTTTGCCACTATAGGCCATTTATAAACATAATGGACCATAGAGGTCATTTTCCAAATCCCATTTAACTTAGGATCAATTCATAGTGACCCCTAGGTACCCTTATCCCTTCTTAATGCCATTGAAGGTTTACAAGTTTGATGTTTTAATAGAATGATCGAATGATTACAAAACACATTTAAATGACCATTACATGGTCTTATTACATCTAATGACCCAACATGGTCATGTTGATCTCTTGTTGCCCCTAGGATATATTCAGTGACCCTAGTGTCTTCTTAGGTCTTCATCCTTGGTCCTAGTGGTCTTGTACCATCTTATCACTGTACAAATTTTTTTTAGCTTCATGCTAGTATTCTTGAAAATAATCTAAGTTGTTGTCCTAAAGGTAACATTTCATGTTGAAAACCCTAAGTTTAAACCAAGCCCTATTTTAGTCCTAAGTCTTGTTATGTTTTCATGTTACCTTTTTTACTCACTAACCTCCCTATTAAAGCATGTGTCATTTTGTCAACCCTTTTTATTCATCACTTTATCCATTGTGCAGTTAGGTTTTGGAAGCAGTATTGCCTTTAAATTAATTACATCTTTCAAAGCATAAGTTTCCAATTATTTTTTCAGAAGTATTAACCTTTTCAAATATGTGGTTGTCATTGCATCACAAGCTTTCTTGTTGTCAGAATGTTTTCCATCTATCCAAGAGGGCCTGACTGGTAACAAAGTGTGCTGGTGTCTAAAGAATGAATCAATCGAATGGCTGTCATTATACCATTTGACCGAGATGATAGCCATTTAAACATCACGGTATAGTGATGACCGTTCGATTGTCTTTAAGGAATGAAGTTTGCCGTGGGTCCTGACAGTTTTAGGTCATGTTGATATGTCCATATCTCATTGGTTGCCAAGAGCTATGATGTGGTGAATGTTAGAATTTTTTGAACCAGAATGATGATGTCAGAAATCCCACTTGTCAGTTTTATGCGATGTGGCAGTTTTTAATTCATGGAAGATTGTTGATGTGTCATAGTGGGGCCTATATTTTTAGATGGTTAAAGTATGATAAGATCTCACAATTTTTGTTATACCATTGGGATAAGCTGCACTCTTCTTAAGGTCAGTGGTATAGGGACAACCATTGATCTTGTCTAAGGATGAGGATTGTTCGATGGGTCCTCTGCATCAGAACTTTTTAATGATGTGGTTGTTTATGATTGGCCAAAGGTATTGGTGACATGTTAGGGTTGCCAGTGTGTCTGACACTAGGGATGAGGTGTGGTTTTCCACCTGCTGACATGTTTGACTTGGCATTTCTTGATTTGTCAAAGGTTTTTTAAAGTGAACAGTGGGGCCAAGATTTTATTAAAAGGTAGTGATCGTCAGATCAAATTGCATTAGCGGTCATTGTTATATCTTGAGTTGGTTTTTCTGACAATTTTGGGTTAGTGCTTTAGCGATGAGGTGACACCTATCCCCTTCAGGCAAAGTAAGGTTAAGTTATTTATTTCTTCACATGGCATTTTTGAAATGTTCTCATTGGTCGAGAACTATCTTAGGGAAAAGTAAAGAGGGCTTTGATATTTGACGTGCCGACCATCCGATGCACCGAAATGGAGATATATCAACAGTCAGAATTCAAATTTTTACTCATTGATGTTTTTCACGTCCTGTGAATACTGAGGCCGCCAATTTTGTAGTAATGGTGGATTTAATGTGTTATGTGCGGATAAATTGTAAGTAGTTGGCAACACTATACATCATAATTCAGCCATTGTTTCTCTTTACCATTTTCATAAGCTCTCTAGTGAATTTGATTTCTCTCTCTAAGTGATTTCAAGTGAAGAATTTTCAAGTGCATGGTAAGTCTAATTTTTTGAATTTAAAGATTTTCTTGAAGTCTATGAAGAATTTGTGAAGGATTTTGTGTTGATAATTTTAGGGTTTTTCTTGAGAATTCATATATTGTTTTATAAAGCCCTAGTTTTAAGATGTCACCAAAGAGAAATTTGTCTAGTCAGATAGAGTATACCAAAAGAGGGATTTTTGAAGATTTGATGTAGTTAATCCCACATTCAGATAACGGGGTAGCTAGGTTAAAAGAGCTGGTTCAAGAAACCCTAGGGATTCTATTGTAGATGGTCTCCATAATAGAGGGAATTGGATGAGAGATGTCAAGGTGGGTGAGAAGCACAATGGTCTTACTTTGTTTAAATTAGCTTATTCATAGAGAAATGCCTATGCCCCCTTGAGTAATATATGGAAATTTGACATTGGGAGATTGATTGTCCCTAGAGTTTTCATGGATGCTGAGCTATTGATTCAAATTGCTAAGTGCTATGATCTTGTGACAAAGTGTGTCAAGGACATAAATGGGAAAGATCTAATCAACATCATAGAGGATGAGATTAGGGAGGTTTTTTCATTAAATGATCCTTCTGTCAGATTAGAAAAGATAGACTTTATAGAATTTATAGAAATTTATGAGGCACAGAGAGATTATTTGAGGGTAGGGCCTCTGAGGAAATTCTTAGATGAAATTGGATCTATGTGTGTTGTCAATTCAAGTACACTAGAGCCTTTTAGGCTGGACTTGTTTAGTAAGAGAGTGCAAGAGGTCTATAAATCATTGACCTTAATTCTAGGGCATGATGAAGCAACTCATAAGCTAGTCCCATACATGTTCATGATGGTACAATCACTGCACCCCCAATTAGCATTGATTTTTTATTTTGCATCTCATTTAGCTGATTTAATAGATGAATGATTGATGGGAATCAAGGACATGAAGGTTAGTAGGCCTTTTGGGTGGTACTCAATGCTTATGCACATGTTCCTATACAAAGGTGAGCAATTCTTTAGCTCAACAATAAATATTGTGAAAGAGAGGAATCGAGAAACCCTTCTAGTGCAACTATGGACTATAGCCCTATCATGGGACACAATTGATGCTAGTTATATTGCATTTGATAGGGATTTTGCTTCTAGGCTTAGAACTCTTTTGTTTTTTGACAATCCAAGGATCCCAAGAGAGTTGCTAAGATTAATCAGGCCAAAGGAGTATTGTTAGGACATCACCATTATCCATATTTTTGGGGATATAGTTTTATATCTAGTTTCTACATTTTTCAGAGTATATGGTTGCAAAGTGGTGCCATATATTCTACCCTATTAGGTCCCATTGAAGTTGGGGACCTATAGGAGACCACTCTCACTGGAAAGGGAAGGGGAACTTTCTTCCCTGATATAACTATAGCACATCAATATGTGATTACTAAAGGGGGATGGGTACATTTGAAAAAAATTTTACAGCCCTATAGAATGACAATAGCATTGATCAGATGTGCAAATATAGAAGGTTTCCTTTCAGGAGTGTTTAGAGATAAGGTGAGATGTGCTCTTATTGAGCATCAGTTTAATTTTCTAGAAGATGTAATTAGGAATGAGTTTGACCTTCAAACTCAAGAGATCAAGAAAGAAAAATGGGTCATCTATAAGAAGACTCTAGACTTCATTCAGAATTTTGACAGAGCTTATGACCCATTGAAAGGCTTTGAGCCATGGGCAAGGAAAGTAGATGCCCTAATGGAACATTTTGAGGGTATCATGCATGCAGTTAATGAAGAAAGGGCTACTGTAAGCAAGCCAAACCCTAAGAGGGCTATGAAAATTTTGATCTAGCCCAAGTATATGAAATTGACCCCAAGAGGAGTCTATACAATGTAGAGGAGAAGTGGTTATACTGTTCTCCTACCACCACAACAAAGAAGTAAGGATATCCCCTCCACTTCAAGAGGGAAAAGACCCATTGATGATCCAGTAGTGCAACAACCCTCTCCAAAAAGGCAAAAATAAGAAGAGGTAAAGCCAGGACAAGAAGCTTATTCTCCTTCTCAATCCCCTATCCAATTAGATGAACATGGGGTAGCAAAACAACTTGTACCATTGAGAAATGAGGGAAACATTTTTGTTTCCAATGATGATTTGCAGGAAGGGATGCCAGAGGCACCTAAGGAGGCGGCCATGGATATTTCAATTGAAGAGTTTGAGGGTAAGTAGATGGACCCTATTTTGAAACAAGCTATTGATTCTTTCCTTGCTGATGACAAGTTTATCAAGACTAGCGCATTCTCCCAATTTCTTTGGAGGATGAAAATAAGTCAATTTAAGGAGATATGTGAAAATAAGAAAGAGGAGTCCCCTGCTAGGGATATCATAGAAATAGAAAATGAGACCAAGGTAGAAATGGTCAAACAATTTGAGAAAATTACTCCAGAGGAAGGGAGGGCCATGGTTCATACTGCAAGGGTCTTAATTTTGCCAGAATGGGACATTGTTGACGCAATTGTCTTTGACCAGGTCAGAAAGAGAAAAGTGAAAACTCTTTCTATAGTAGAGCAAGCCAAATAGGATACAAAAGGAATTTCTTTCTCTGAAGATCATGCAGCCCTAGTAATGTGGTCCTTGAATAGAGATGAAGATAAAGGAAATAGGAAAGATCTCTCGACAGGGTATATAGGCAGTTTATTAGTGCAGAGAGTAGGAGAGACATCTGGTATAGAGGCATCAAGTTTGATTTTGGAGACTACTAAATTCAATGCCAAAGTGGCAGAGAAGGATGCCAAACAGAAAGAAGAGCTTAGGCTCAAATTTGAAATAGTCCTTAAATCTTACAATGAGCTCAAGGTTGAGCTAATTTAGAAGGACAAACTGATTGCACAATTGTCAGGGCCCTTAGATCATAGATTTCCTTAGTTGGTGATTTCTGATAAGCTTATAGTGGCTTCATGTTAACAATGAATAGCTATGATTAGATAATTTTATATTAATATTCTATATTAATATATATATACTTGATAATATTACATATTTATGTATATCTAATATTATCAATATACTTATATATATATATATATATTTAATAATATAACTAAGCCTTATATATATATCGATCTGCACTATTGATGTGATATGATATTATCATATCAATAATACATATTGTTAATATGTATTATTGATACGATAATACATACCAATTAATATCGACTGCTATACCAAGTACCGACTATGATATATATCGGATGCCATATTGACTGTTATGCATATCGGCCACCATACCGACTGTTATATATATATATATATATATATATATATATATATATATATATATATATATATCGGATATCGTATGCAATATGTTATATGATTGTTAATTCATATAACATACTGCATGGTATACATATCTTACAATATGTATATCGTGCAGTATGTTACCCGTGGCTTATATAATACAAAAACATACGATACTGCACTTTACATATATCGTAGTTACAATATATGTAAAGTGCAGTCTTTAATATTCGATTATCAGTAAAGGTAATTTGTTATGAAAGGGCATCGGTATTGAAGGGACGTCACTCATTTATGAGTCACGTCTCCTTCTATGTGCAAAGACATATATATATTGATAAATATTTTTGTATTTGAGAGGAATTATATATAGCAGGTCTGAATAAGGATTATCATATACAAAAATCAAGAAAAATAATAATATAAAAGTAAAGTTTATTGTAATTTCACATGGTATCAGAGCTAAGGTTCTGAAATTTAAAGAAATTTAATAAACTTAAGATATTATAAAATGGAAAACATGATCAGATTTGAGGACAGACTTGCAGGGGCTGATAACTTCCAATCATGGAAGATAAGAATCATAATGCTGCTAAAAGAGAATAAAGTTGAAACTTTTATTAAACCAGACAAGGTTAAGCCAGAAGCGGAACCCGATCTATCAAATTGGAATGAAGGGAATGACAAAGCCATGAAGATAATTATCGATGGGGTCAGAGATCATATTGTACCAATCCTATCCAAATATGATAAGGCATATGAGATGTACAAGGCATTGGAGAAAACATATGAAATAAATAATGCTAGCAAGAAACTAGCTTTGAAAAGAGAAATGAACCAGATTAGTATGAATAAGAATGAGAAAATAAATGCATACTTTCTAAGGGTATCAGCATTAAGAGATCAACTTTCACTACTAGGCCATGAAATTGATGGAAAGGAACTAGCCTTAATTGCTCTAGATGGACTACCTGAATCTTGGGAAACCTTTGTTGCTGGTATAAGTGCTAGATCCAAGTTTCCAAAATTTGATCGATTAAGAACAGATTGTCTTCAAGAAGAATCAAGGTTAGATAAAAGAGGATTAAAGAAAAAGATCAATGATGAAGAAAATCATGCACTAAATGTAAATACTCACAAGAAGAAGAAATTCAAACATTTCAGAAAGAAGAAATTCAATACGGAGTATCCCAAAAGAGACCTATCTCATGTTAAATGCTTTAGGTGTGACAAACCCGGACATGTTGTAACAAATTGTCCTTACAAGAATCATCAAGCCTCTTTTACCAAATCCAAGAAGAAGCCCAATGAAGAAATCAAGAAGGAGCAATTTGTACTCTACTCTGCACTCTCAAATCAAGTTCCAAACAAGAACATTTGGGTTATTGATAGCGGTTCCTCACGTCACATTACAGGGTTCAAAGAACTACTAGAAACCATGTCAGAAGAATCAGATGAAGAGGTAACCATTAGAGATGACTCCTCTTATCTAGTAAGAGGCATTGGGACATGCACAATCAAACTAAAGACCAGTATCTCAATTCAACTCACAGGAGTCCTATTTGTCCCAGGAATCAAGAGAAACCTTTTATCCATATCGGCACTTGAAGATAATGGGTATAGAGTAACTTTCATGGATGGCAAAGTAAAAGCATGGCCTAAAGGTTTAACCTTCAAACAAGCTAATACCATAGGAAGAAGACAAGGGTGCTTATATGAATTAAATACTGATATAAATCAAGTCTTAGTAAATGACATTTCAAATTTAAATGAAGTATGGCATAGAAGATTAGGACATTTAAATTATAAAACTTTATCTTCTATGGAAAATTTGGTTAATGGATTACCAAAACTTAAACAATATCATTCTGGTGCATGTAAAGGGTGTGCACTAGGCAAAAACACAAAAGGAACATTTCAAATTAGTGTAAGCAGAACTAATGAGTTTTTAGAATTGATACATTCAGATTTATGTGGACCCATGTCTATTTCTTCAATAGGAGGCTGCAAATACTATATAATCTTTGTTGATGACTTCTCACGAAAGACCTGGATTTACTTCCTTAAGTACAAAGAATCTGAGGGAGTACTAAGTAAGTTTAAAGACTTCAAATCTATTACTGAAAATCTATCTGGAAAGAAAATTAAAATTTTGAGAACAAACAATGGAAAAGAATACACATCTGAAATATTCAAACAATTTTGTAAAGAGGCTGGGATTAAGAGGGAGTACACCGTACCTTATAATCCACAACAAAATGGGGTAGCTAAAAGAAAGAATAGAACTATTATTGAGGCCACCAAAGCAATGCTTCTTGATCAAAACCTTGATACCTCTCTTTGGGCAGAAGCATCAAATACAGCCGTATACATACAAAATAGATGTCCACACTCACACATTGAAAATAAAACTCCTGAAGAAGCATTCACAGGGACAAAGCCTGATATAAGTAATCTTCAAATATTTGGATGTCCAGTCTACATTCATGTTCCTAAGGAAAAGAGAACAAAGTTAGAACCATCTGGGAAGAAAGGTATCTTTGTAGGATATAGTGAAACCTCAAAAGCATATCGTATTTATATACCTGGGTAGAACCTTGTTGAATTAAGTAGAGATGTAATATTTGAGGAAGATACAGCTTGCTCTAAAAGTATAAATTCACAAGAGCAAGAGACTTTTGTTCCATCAAAAGAAAACACTTCACAGGAAACTCAAAAGGAGGACTCTGAGGAAGAAGAAAATGATGAAAATCTATCCACACTAGAAAATCCTAAGAAGAGACCACTTTGGGCCACTAAACTCATAGAAGAAGGAAAGACTCTTGGTGCTCCTCCAGGAACAGTCAGAGAAAGAAAAAGGCCTTCCATATTATCCAGCTATGCAGCACTCATGAGTGAACTCTCTAACTTAGAACCTACAAATGTATCTGATGCAATTCAACAACAAGTATGGAAGGATGCAATGATAGAAGAATATCAATCTATCATAAAGAATGATGTGTGGGATATTGTACCAAGACCAAAATCAAAATCTGTGGTATCATCTAAATGGTTATTCAAAATCAAACATGCAGCTGATGGTAGCATTGAAAAGTACAAAGCAAGATTTGTAGCAAGAGGCTTCTCTCAAAAGGAAGGGATTGACTATGAAGAAACATTTTCTCCTGTTGCACGTTACACATCTATTAGAACAGTTCTAGCCATTGCAGCTGCCAAAGGTTGGAAAGTTCATCAAATGGATGTTAAAACAACCTTCTTAAATGGAAGTATTGAAGAAGAGGTATACTTAGAACAACCTGAAGGATTTGAGATTCATGATCCTAAAACACATGTATGTAAGTTGAAGAAAGCATTATATGGACTTAAACAAGCCCCCAGAGCTTGGTATGCTAGAATAGACAGCTATCTAACAAAGTTAGGATTTTCCAAAAATGATGCTGATCCAAATCTATACTTCAAGGTAAACAAAGGTGATATGTTGATAATCATATTATATGTTGATGATTTACTGATTACAGGGGAAGACTATTTGATTCAACAATCTAAGAAAGACTTAGCCAAAGAATTTGATATGAAGGACTTAGGTCTTCTACACTACTTTCTTGGTCTAGAAGTTTGGCAGAAATCAGACTGTATTATTTTGAATCAAGGCAAATATACCCTTGATATCTTGAAGAGATTTGGCATGTTGGATTGTAGACCCATGTCTTCACCCATGGAAATAAATTTTCATAAACTAAAGGAAGCAACATCAGAATCTCCTTCTGCAGATATCTCTTTATACAGACAATTAATAGGATCTCTAATGTTCTTAGGGAATACCAGACCTGACATTTGTTTCTCAGTAAACACATTAAGTCAGTTCATGTGTGATCCCAAAGAAATTCACTTTACTGCTGCTACACATGTATTGAGATATCTCCAAGGTACATTAAACTATGGAATCAAGTATGATAGGACAGAATTAAACCTTCATGGGCTCACTGATTCAGATTGGGCTGGAAGTGTGATTGATCATAAAAGTACCTCAGGATGTTGTTTTAGCTTGGGATCAGCTATGGTGTCTTGGATCAGTAGAAAACAATCTTCAGTAGCTCAAAGCTCTAGAGAGGCAGAGTACATTGCAGCTTCAATGGCAGCTAAAGAAGCAGTATGGCTTAGGAAACTACTCAGTGGACTATTTGGTAAAACTCTACCACCAACTACTATCTTCTGTGACAATCAAAGCTGTATCAAGTTATCAGTAAATCCTGTATTTCATGATAGATCAAAGCACATTGAGATTCCTTATCACTATGTTCGTGATATGGCAGAAAGAAAGGTACTCCAGTTGGAATATGTTTGTACAGGAAATCAAACTGCTGATATTCTCACCAAAGCTCTTCCAAAGGTGAAAGTTGATCACTTTAGGAAAACTCTTGGTATGATTGTAATATGATTTTATATATAATATATAAATGTTATTTTATGGGCTCATCCATCCTGTGGACATTTCTAGAGGTGACGACTTCTTAGATAATGAACACTTGTATTTGATTACGAGATGACGATCTTGTAATGTGGTGTTGTTATGGTAAACAGATTATCTGTTAGTGCACATACCATAATGAGGTTATATAAAATATGATATAATGTTATATTTAATATATCCTTGTATCACTATTACTGTGATACAAAATAGGTATCAGTTGTTGATTCCTCATATCGTTGTGATATGGAAATAGGTATCAGTTGTTGATTCCTCATATCGTTGTGATATGGAAATAGGTATCAGTTGTTGATTCCTCATATCGTTGTGATATGGAAATAGGTATCAGTTGTTGATTCCTCATATCTTTAGGATATGGAAACTAGGTGTCACAATGCATGGTGATTCCTCATATCTTTAGGATATGGAAACTAGGTGTCACAATGCATGGTGATTCCTCATATCTTTATGATATGGAAACTAGGTGTCACAATGAATGGTGATTCCTCATTTCAAATGAAAATATGATGCTAACATAAAGTGAAAATTATCTTATCTAGCTAAGAGGGAGTGTTAACAATGAATAGCTATGATTAGATAATTTTATATTAATATTCTATATTAATATATATATACTTGATAATATTACATATTTATGTATATCTAATATTATCAATATACTTATATATATATATATATATATATATATATATATATATATATATATATATATATATATATATATATATATATATATTTAATAATATAACTAAGCCTTATATATATATCGATCTGCACTATTGATGTGATATGATATTATCATATCAATAATACATATTGTTAATATGTATTATTGATACGATAATACATACCAATTAATATCGACTGCTATACCAAGTACCGACTATGATATATATCGGATGCCATATTGACTGTTATGCATATCGGCCACCATACCGACTGTTATATATATATATATATATCGGATATCGTATGCAATATGTTATATGATTGTTAATTCATATAACATACTGCACGGTATACATATCTTACAATATGTATATCGTGCAGTATGTTACCCGTGGCTTATATAATACAAAAACATACGATACTGCACTTTACATATATCGTAGTTACAATATATGTAAAGTGCAGTCTTTAATATTCAATTATCATTAAAGGTAATTTGTTATGAAAGGGAATCGGTATTGAAGGGACGTGACTCATTTATGAGTCACGTCTCCTTCTATGTGCAAAGACATATATATATTGATAAATGTTTTTGTATTTGAGAGGAATTATATACAGTAGGTCTGAATAAGGATTATCATATACAAAAATCAAGAAAAATAATAATATAAAACTAAAGTTTATTGTAATTTCACAATCTTCAAGCCCAATAATTGAGCTACCACCATCCCCTTATCCAGAGCCAAATGTGGATGCAAGGGTTAGCTGGGAGAAGAAAAGACTTACAGAAGAAACAAATAAGTTGAGGGAGATAAGAGTGCAACTTGAGAGAGAAAAGGATGAAAATATTAAGGCCACATCTTTAGTAAACCAAAAATATGAGGAAAAGATAACACATGCAATAATGAAGTTTTCTATTGATTTAAAGCCCTCCATTCTCCATAGTCATGCCAGTAAGTTATATTCATTACTTGAAACTTTGAATAAGGAGATGATGGAATTGTCACCAATTTTGAAGAAATGGATTGAGAGATCTCCTAGTATTAAGTTGTTTTGAATGCTATCAAAGGGCCAAGAGGATTTTGATCCATTGATCAAACCACTACATCAGATTGTCAAGAAAATGGTACAGTATGGCATCATTTTGGATAGTTTTATCAGAAAATCAAGTATGTTGAAAGCTGAATTAATGCTTTCAAACTATGAGCTGGTGCCTACCATTTTCACAGATAAAGGAAAATTTAAAGAAGCATATCAATGGAGAGAAGAAATGGATGCACTTTTGTTAGAAAGGGTGACTGGTGTCCTAAATGGAACTTTTTCTATTAGTAGTGTTATCAAGTTGTTAGTAAATGCTAAATCAATGTTTGACAATATTCAGCATAAGGTTACTCAGATTGAAAATGAGTGGGAACAATTATCAAAGAAAAAGGCTGAGTTTGCCAATTTTGAGTTCCCAAGCAAAGAGGTGTACAATAAATGGAGGTATCAGTACATACCTCATGTTGAAAAAGTTAATACTCTGTCGGCTTCCTAGAGCAAGTAAAGGCAATTGCTTTTGAGTCATCGAGGTTGTTGAGATATAGAAAGACATTCATTGTAGGATGGGAAATGAGGAGTGAAAATAAGATCTACTGAAAGAAGTCAAGGACAATATTGAAGGCATAAAGCAGAATGACTCTTCTACAAAATATCTCATTTGCTATATCAATGTATTTATTGTTAATCTTTAGAGGTTGTTGTAAAAGTTTTAGGTCAAAATTTTGTAACCCTAGAATGATCAGTAGCTTGTTGAATCTCCTTGTATATAAATGATTTTCCATGATCATTCTAGGCATTGAGAAGTTTAGGAGTTGAAAAGATAGAAATTTTGAAACCCTAACCCTCAGTCAGGGATTGTAAAATCTTGTATCATTTTATCAAAGAAATAGAAAAGAAGTACAGGTTGCTGCTATTTTGCAAGATTTTTGTTCAGAATATGATGTGTGCAATGTTTAAGGTTATACTTAATACAGATCTCAAGTCTTTGTCTCTCCTATGAGTGTATTCAGTAAATTTTTAAGTCTCTTTGAGGTTTATATGTATGTGTTTGAGCTCTAAGTTCTGATCCAGGATTAGATTAAAACATGCTTTTAGTCAGATGCATGTTTACTGAATCTATTTAGGGATTTTTCCTATAAGTAGGAAAGACTTGGAGTATTTTGTATTTATGATTCAAGACCAATTATTCTTCAAACATCACTGTACTCATTCTATCTTCTGATATTCTACCCAATGAATAAGGCAGTGGCCTATATTTCTTGATCTTATCTTTGTATGGAATGATTGAAATCTTGTAATCCTGAAAAGGATTAAATCAATACCAGTCATTTTACTTTATTTAAATTTACGTGTTGTTCTACCCAGTGATGGAGATTCAATGAGTAATAGGTTATTACTTAGTACTTTCTCACTATCATCTGTTGTAAGATCCAGTATTAGGTAAGGAACAGAGTTATATCTATTGGATCAGGTGCACCCACCTTGGTTTTGTAGAACCAGAAGTGAAGAGGGTAGTCTTGTCCGTATAGTTGGTCCAGTTGCCTATATATTTCTCACATTTGGAACTAACCTATCCTTAATATCTATCATAGGCATATTGGTATCTCATGGACTGTAAAATCCTATCTAGGAACCAACATACCATACTCCATAGCTTTAAAACATTTCCAGGTCCTCTTGGAAACCTGCAAAGAAACATATGTCAGTAAAAATAATTAGGCCTTCATCTTGACCTTAGGCA
Source organism: Chamaecyparis obtusa (assembly GCA_027943335.1). Taxonomy (NCBI): domain Eukaryota; kingdom Viridiplantae; phylum Streptophyta; class Pinopsida; order Cupressales; family Cupressaceae; genus Chamaecyparis; species Chamaecyparis obtusa. The sequence continues at coordinate 71,172 of BSBK01008458.1, forward strand.
AATATAGGTCCTCTTGGAACCATGCTGCCCCATACAACTTCATCTTGCATCTTGGCTTGCTATCCCTCACCAAAATGATCATGGCTTGCCTGTGCTACTACTTCTCACTCACCATCACACCAATTTGTACCTTTGATGCCACTTGGACCATCTCCATTCTAGGAGAAAAAAATTTCATGTGTTGAGTCTCCTCATGGCCCATCTCTACAAATATAGTATCCTCTTTAAAGGTCACTCCTTCATGTGCCTCCAAAACTCCTCCATTACTTTGTCATTCCTCTACTATTGCATAAAACTCATTTAACAAATCCATCTCACCCTCAAGACCATCTAGGCCTTCCTCTATGTTGTCTCCTCTAGCATTCATGAAGACTTCTTCATAATTATTTATGCCTCTCATCATAGGTGCATCTTCCACTCTAAGAGTACCCTTCCTAGTACCCTCCACTTCCATCTTTCTCTTCATCTTTGCTGCTGCAACTAGTTTCTAAATAGGCCATCTCATATTTTTCCTCTTCAACCTTAAGTGCCAACTTGTAGCATCCTTGAGTATCTCCTCAAGTCTCTCCAACCTTGCTTCACCTTTTTCCAAGGCTTTCTCTAGAATGTTTAACTTTTCTTCCCTCTCTTCTCTCTCTTCATCCTACTTTTCCAAAGATTTTCTCAAGCTTCTCAACTCTTCTTCTTCCTTTTCTTCATTCAAGAATTATTTCCACAACTTGTACAACTCTCTCTCTAATCTTGTGTAAGCCATCTTAGGTCTCTCCTCCCAGACATTTTTCTCACTCTTATACCACTTGATGTAGAGGCTAGTGGTCTGTAATAATATTTTCTTCCACTAGACTCCACATCTTAAATCTACACTCACCCAAATTTACCATTCATGCATATTGGCCAATGTGATATGACTATCCCAACCCATTACTTGGATCACTATCTATGGATCCACCACTTACCTCCTCACAAAGAGGAATCTCTACACATTATCCTACAACTATTAATATCTTTTCAAAACAAAACTACTATGCATGCCCACCGTTAAATGCAAAACTCACACTTGATGTTCACTATGATAGTCACCTTCTCATTCTAGAACAATCACTACAACCAACCCTTCTATTGTGTCCCCACAATCCTAAATGAAAAGAAACACAACACGGGTCTTATTAGACCCCTTTAGACTCTTTTCCACACACTCACCATGTTCATTTGACTCCTTGAACTTAACATCAAATAAAACCAAACAAATTTACCTTCTTGTTGTCTTCTTTGATAAACCGGTAAATAGTCACTATAAATTTTTAACAAAACATTATTTTAAATATCCCTACAGTGAAGATATGCACAATTAGGTTTTATATAACATATGTGAAATACAGAAAGCTCTAATGATTCAATTGAAATATATGGTCCCTGCACTAGACTGTAATTTCTACAATAGTTATTCCTTCATTCTTCAACAACTATTATCTTTGTCCTTTTGAAACACTTCCAACTATTGCATAAAAACCATTCAAAACTCAAATGAAATGTATAAACATCATAACCTTAATCCATTTCATTCACACATTGGTTTGAAATAAGGATTAAGAACACCCAATCAAGGATTGTGTCCTCATGGGTAGGGACAGGCATAATGCAATTTAATTTACATTTTCATTTCTAAAAGTAGTTTACATTAAGTTTCATGATCTAGATTGATCATTCATCTTGTATCTAATCCTCTACTTCCTATATCTCTATCAAGAACACCTACACTCTATGATGAAGTGTGCTCCCCTTAATACCACAAACACATAACAAAAACATAGAAACAACAATTTGCAAGAAAAGAAAATGGGCTTATTATTTCCCCAAATGTGGAATTAAAAATTCTAGAATTATAATATGCAAAGCCACATGGGCATTTACCTTACAATATTTTGTAGGAAAAAGCCTCTAATTATTACCCATAACTACTATGAACTGCTCTGAACTGCCCTAGACAACAATACAGGCATTTCTTATATAGGCAATTTTCCACCACCTAGGAAGGTTCCAAAAATTTAGCCTCTAAGGCTGACCAAACATAGAATTATTTTATTTTTCATTTTATTACACCATAGTCAGCTCAATACAACTTTTGAAACCCTAACAGAAGTTTTGAAGGAAATTTAATTTCCTCTATTTCAGGTGGCCCAACTTCCGGAGACCATAAGTCATCACCCGTTGACCCGATTAACTATTATGACCCCATTTTGAAAAAGGTGTGAAGTTCTCTACAATGTCTTAATCAAGAAGGCTTCATTTGGCCAAAGTTTTGACCTCATCCAGAACCTCTAAAGCTTTCAAAATTGAGTTCAAAGTTTATGTACCCTACTGCCAATACGAAAATTTTTCAATATCTTCAAAACTAAACTTGATCTCGCAATGAAACTTTACTGGTAGGCTAATGTGACCAAAATGAACCTCCAGGGAAGAAAATAGACCATTCCAAGCTTGAACAAAAAAATTACTAAAAATAGTAACTTTCCAAAAATAGAAGCTCTGCACAAGATAAACCTTATTGAAAAGAAACTAGAAATATTTTTGGGTGATGCAAGATTTCTCTTACACCCAGGATGCTCCTGCATTAGACACCTAGGGTAATTGGAGAAGTGACCCCATCATGTCTCAAATGTGAAGATGAAAACTAAGATGGTTAACCTCCTCCCTTGTCAGCCATGATGAATCTTCAACATGTTGTCCTTTCCATTTGACTAGATATTCTTCATATATCTTGTTCCTTGTGCTTCTACCAACACGACTATCCAGTATGTGCTCAATCTCCTTGGTAGCTGAAAGAGTTGGTGGAATACTCCACTATGCTACTATAATCTCATCCTCAACACCTCCCTCATGATACTCTATTAGATCTGAAATGTTAAATACTGGTGAAATATTTAGCTCAGTAGGAAATTCTACCTCATGCATTTCCTGAATCATGCTTCTTCAGTATCTTACATGGCCCAAAATTCTTCATTTTCAACTTTTTCTATATACCAACTAGAAATCTCTCCTTCCGAAAATGAACCATGACTTCATCTCCAACCTAAAATTCCTTATGTCTCCTTTTCTCATATGCCTTAGCGTTATACTACACATTTATCTTGGTAATATGCTTCCTCACCTCCTCATGGATGTTCTTCAAATGTTCTGCAAAATCATCAACTTCAACACTACTTATCTCTCCCTTATCTATCTTCCTCAACTTTGAAGAATTTTTGGGACTACTTCCATATACAATCTAGAATGGTGATTTACCAGTGCTCATGTTGACAGAATTATTGCATGCAAATTATGTCTGTGGTAAATTCAAATCCCATCCTATCGGCTTGTCTCCAACCAAACATCTTAGCAAATTTCCCAAACTCCTATTCACCATCTCTGGTTTTCCATCAATTTGTGGATGATGTGATGAACTGAACTTCAAATATATCTTCAACTTCTTCCACAATGTGCACCAGAAATATCCAACAAACTTAGTGTCTTGATCTGAAACTATACTCTTTGGCAAACCATGTAGTCTCACCACTTCTCTAAAACACAATTCTAGTACATGAACAATATCATTAGTCTTCTTGTAGGGAATTAAATGTACCATCTTCAAAAATCTATCAACCACCACAAAAATCAAGTCATGTCCCCACTGAGTCTTTGGTAAACCAAGAAAAAAGTTCATACTGATATCCTCCCAAGGATTTTCTGGTATAGGTAATGGCTGATACAAGCCTATATTCTTCTTCACTCCTTTCACCATTTGAAATAATCTACAACTTTGTAAAAAATTCTTGACATCTTGCTACAACTGTGGCCAATAATAATTCTCACTAACAATAGCAAGGGTTTTATCATGACCAAAATGTCTAGCCAATCCTCCTCTATGATTCTCCTTGATGAGATTCTCCCTCATAGAACTTCGTGGAATGCACAAGTGACTCCCTCTGAATAGCATACTATCTTGGATGATGAAATCCAACCATTTTGTTCTATCTAGAGTAACAGGTTCTGTACAAGCTTTCCAAGATTCTCCAAAATCAAGATCCTCTAGATACAAATTCTTGAGTTCCTTGAACCCAACCACCTCAATCTACATCTCTTTCAACAATAGTTTCCTTCTACTAAGCACATCTATAACTGACTTTCCACTCCTATATTTAAAAACAAATGTATAACTCTACAAAAACTCAACCCATTTCAAATGCCTTTGATTCAAATTTTCTTGACTATTCAAATATTGCAAAGCTTGATGATCAGTATACACAACAAAATCCTTAGGAAGTAGATAGTGTCTCCACTTCTTTAATGCTTGAACTATAGCATAAAATTCATGATCATAAATAAAATATTTTCTCTTGGCATCATTTAACTTCTCACTGAAATAAGCAACGGGTTTACCTTTTTGACTCATAACAGCTCCTATTGCAGTACCACTAGCATCACAATCTACTTGAAACACCTTATTAAAATCTAGAAGTGGTAAAATAGGTTGTTCTGTAACTTTCTGTTTCAACAGTTTAAAACTCTTATCCACCCCATTAGTCCACTTGAACTCTTTTCTATCCCCTCTCAATGTTTCAGTCAAGGGTCCACAAATACTGCTAAAATTTCTGAGAAACTTTCTGTAAAAGCTAGCCAAACCATGAAAAATCTTACCTCCATAGCACTCCTTGGAGTAGGCCATTCAAGGATAGCCTACACTTTTTCTGGGTCCATTTTTAGACCTTCTCCTAAAAATACAAATCCCAGATACACTAACTCTTTCTTCACAAAAATACACTTCTTTAAATTAATCAACAATTCCTCTTCCCTTAACTTCTCAAAAACCATACGAATATGCATCATATGCTCTTCCAAAGAATTACTAAAGATCAAAATATCATCTAGGTAAACAATAACAAACTTACCCAAAAATTCTTTTAGAACCTGATTCACGAGCCGCATGAAAGTGCTTGGTGCATTGGGTAGCCCAAAAGGCATGACTAACCACTCATACAGTCCTTCTTTTGTCTTGAAGGAAGTCTTCCATTCATCTCCTTCTCTGATCTGAATCTGGTGATATCCACTCTTCAGATCTATCTTTGAGAAATACACAGCTCCACTCAAAAAAATCCATAATATCATCCATTCATGGCAATGGAAACCTATACTTGATTGTGATCTTGTTTATAGCCCTGGAATCTGTACACATTCTCTATTCTCCATTCTTCTTTGGTGCTAATACTACATGTACAACATAGGGACTCAGACTCTCTCAAATCAACCCCTTCTGCAACAATTCATGTACTTTTTTGTTCAACTCTTTACTTTCTGCTGGTGTCATTCTGTGTGCTACCTTATTTGGTAAACTGGCTCCTGAAATCAAGTCCATCTGATGACTGATCTTCCTTACTAGTGGTAATCCATCAGGCACATTATCAAATACAATATCCTGAAACTCATTCTACAGATCTGCAACTTCTACAAGTACATCTTCTACTTCCTCTTTACCAGCTTTTGGAATTAAATAAAAAAACACATGCTCATGCCTCATACCCTCTAGGATTTTTCTTCCATCAACAAAACTTATTCTTATAGTATTACCACATACCTTTTCTTCTATGTCCTTCAATGGCTTTAGCTTATTGTGCACTCCATCCTTTGTCATGGAATAGGTATTCACATGACCATCATGTACAACATGCCTATCAAACTACTATGGTCTACCCAATAACATTTGACATGCATCCATAGATATGATATCACATAGTAGCTCATCATGGTATCCACCAATCTTGAATTTCACTAGGAACTATTCACTAGACCATGACATTGTGGTCATCCTGTACCTAGGAAATCTGATATGGATGTGGGTGTTTCTGCCTCTTGAGATTCAACTTAGTGACCATCTCTTCTGACACCAAATTTTCAGTGCTTCCACTATCAATAATCACATCACAACACTTATCTTCAGACTTGCACCTGGTGTGAAACAAGATCCTCCTTTTCTCAGGTTCATTCTCACCACTCAGAAAGACTCTTATGTTAATTAGTTTTTCCCCTCTATTAGCATCTTCAAAATGTGATGATCTAGCATCTTCATCTACATGTGCAACTCTAGCCTAGCCTTTAGTTCTCCTATCTGTCCTTCCTTGGCATTGAGGACATTCATATGCCCTATGACCTTCTTCTCCATAGTGAAGACATGTTCCACAGAAGCCTCCTCTTCCAGGTCCTTTTCCTCTTCCTCTTCCTCTTTGATCTCTATTATTATAATCATGGAAATGATTAGAATTGTTTCCTCTATGATTTTGACTGCTACTGGCCTCATCCTTCTTTTTTAGATCTTCATTACACCCTCCATATGACCATCCACTAGATCATCCACCATGACCTCTTCCTCTTTGTCTGCTCTAAAACTTCTTGTTCAACTTCTCCTCTACTTTTAGGGAAAACTGGTATGCCTCTTCAATACTATTCATTCAAACCAAATTCAGCTCCTTTGGAATACTTGGCCTTAAGTCATTAAGGTAACAAGAAAGTTTCTCCTTGTCAGCATCCACATGGCCTGTTCTAATGAGGATTTGATAGAACTCCTTCGTATACTCCTGAATAGATTTTACTGCTTGCTTCAAAATTTGCATTTTCTTCAATAGATCAAGCTCATAATCAACAAGAATGAATTGTCACTTCAATTTATCCACCATCTGATCCCATCTTTTGATTTTATCCTTTCCTCTTCTATTTCACTCCAATTGAATCTCTTGCCACCAGATCTTCGCATGACCCTTTAGTCTAGCCTTCACAAACTTGACACAATCAGGATCCTTGATATCTTCATACTCAAAATATTCCTCTAATTCATTGATCTAGTTGATCAACTCCTCTGGGTTAAGATTTCATGAAAATGTAGGAACCTCAATCTTAGGTCTTTTTCTAATCTTGGAAATGGCCCAAAAAAGTCTTTCTTCCTCCCGGTTCATAATTTTGCCTTCTCCTTGATCATAATTTTCTTCTTCTTTAGCTTCATCCTAGCTTTCATCTCTGACATTAAGATTCATTCATCTATGAATCTCTTCTTGCAATGCTCACACTTGTCTCTAGAGTGCTCTAACCTTAGGTGTCACACCACCAGTTCTTTCGCCACGTTCCCTTCGTGGAGGCATTTTTGCTCTTATCACTGAAACCCTAAACCATGATCTTCATGCAAACTACCTCATAGTCGGTGATCTTTCTGCACACTCAGGAACTCCCACTCTGATACCACTTCATGAAGGGTGCTCCCCTTATTACCACAAACACATAACATAAATAGAGAAACAATAGTAATTTGCAAGAACAAAAAATGGGCTTCTTATTATCTCCACAAATGTAGAATTAAAAATTTTAGAATTACAATATGCAAAGCCACATGGGCATTTCCCTTACACTATTCTATATGAAAAAGCATCGAATTATTACCTAGAACTACTCTGAACTCCTCCAAACTGCCCTAGACAACACTATAGGCCTTCCTTATATAGGCAATTTTCCACTGCCTGGGAAGGTTTGAGAAATTTATCCTCTAAGGTCGACCAAACTTAGAATTATTTTATTTTTCATTTTATTACATCATAGTTGGCTCAAAACAACTTTTGAAACCCAAAATTTTTTTTAATGGAAATTTAAGTTCTGCCATTTCAGGTGGCCCAACTTCTGGAGACCATAAGTCATCACTTGTTGACCTAATTGATTATTATGACCCCATTTCAGAAAGGGTGCCAAGTGCTCTACAACATTTGAATCAAGCAAGGTTCATTAAACTGAATTTTCAACCTCATACGAGACCTCTAAAGCCTTCAAAAATGAGTTCAAAGTTTATGTACATTGCTGGCAATACTGAAAATTTTCAATATCTTCAAAATTAAACTTGATCTAGTAATGAAACTTTATTGGTGGGCTAATATAACCAAAATGAACCTCTAGGGAAGAAAATAGACCATTCTGAGCTTGAACGGAAAACTTACTAAAAATACTAACTTTCCAAAAATAGTAGCTCTACACAAGATAACCCTTATTGAAAAAATACCAAAAATATTTTTGGGTGATGCAAGATTTCTCTTACACCCAGCATTCTCCTACATCACTCTATCAAATAAGCCTTACCAAGGCTGGCAAACCACAAACAGTCAATTTAAAGGACTATTATTAGTTAGTTATTTGTTTATCTTTGTTGTCTAGTTGTCAACTGAACAACTCTTTACCATTTTATACTTTATTAACCTTCCCAAAGGTTTTTTAGAAACTCTAAAGCATTAAACCTTTCCTAGAACCTTACTCAAACCTTTAGGCCTTAGTTTTCCACTATAGGCCATTTACATAGTTTAGCACTACAAGTTCTTTTACATCTATTTTTATGGCTCAATAGGCCATTTACAAACATAATGGGCAATATAGGTCATTTTCCAAATCTCATTTAACTTAGGATCAATTTATCCTTCCCTAGTGACCCCTAGGTACCCTTATCCCTTCTTAATGCCATTGAAGTCTTACAAGTTTGATCTTTTAACAAAATGATCCAATGATTACAAAACATATTTAAAGGACCATTACATGGTCTTATTACATACAATGACCCAACATGGTCATGTTGATCTCTTGTTGCCCCCTAGGATCTATTCAGTGACCCTAGTGTCTTCCGTGGTCATCCATGGTCCTAGCGCCCCTGCACCAAACCTTCTGTCATAAACCCTGTGTCTGATCTCCTGATGTCCTTGGTGCAGCTATTTCTTCATGATATTTAATCATAATGATATCTTTACACTTATATATCAAACAATCCTAACCTAATTAGGGTTTACATCATCTTACAAAACCTAAGATCAATGGTATACAAAAATAACCTAGATCTAACATTACATAAGAATCATCACAAAAGTTAATGATTACATCCATATTAAATATGTCTTGATCTTGGTAAAGGTTGGAAAAAGGATACAAGTTAGTTGGTCAAGCATACAAATTCTTCACTACTACAGTAAATACCCTGTTAGGAGTAGAAAAAGATCGAATAGATCTACTTGGTTAAAGGATTTAAACAAAAAAAATTATGTGTGTACTCGGTTAAGAGATTTACAATAAGAACTATTAAGTTCACTCTGTTAAGAGATTTTGATCTGCTACAATGGTTAAATTGATAATAGTAAAGTATCTGTAAAATGACAGCTAAAGTTGTCTAATTTAGATCTGTGAAGTATAAAATAGATGTCACCTCAGTGTGATGTATATGTCCTTCTGCCCTACTTGGTAGCCTTGTATGTGTTCTGATAAGAACTAATTATGCCTCTCATAAACCTTCTATCATAAACCCTGTGTCTAATCTCTTGATTTCCTTAGTGCAGCTACTACTTCATGATCCTTAATCATAATGACATCTTTATAATTATATATCAAACAATCTTGACCTAATTAGGGTTTATATCATTTTAGAAAACCTAAGATCAATGGTATACAAAAATAACCTATATCTAACATTACATAGGAATCATCCCAAAAGTTAATGATTACATCCATATTAAATATGTATCATTTGGTCAAGCATCTTTTCCCAAACTTTAAATATAATCATTTATTTGTAAAGTGATCACTCGGTTAGTATTCCAATCAACATTATCGACTGATGCACATTTGGTATTCAATCACTAGGTATGTATGGAACTAAATTTAAAATCTGTTATATCTAAAAAAAAAATCTTTATATCTAGTGATTGAATACCAAATTTGGATGAAGCAAGATGCACTATGGTTTTATATGTTTTGAGCTTTAAATGTATACAGTCAGTATAAGCAAGACTGGATATGTATTTATTAGTTGGCAACTGTTGGAAAGGTTAAATGAGTTGTGCTATTAACTGAATGATGTCTTAGTGTTAACTGAGCTTATGATATTTAGAAGTATACACCAAGCAAAACTATTCTTACGGAGTTGTGTTAGGCCAAGCATTTAATGCAAAAATTCTGAATGGGAATTTGAATTTTGGGTATAAATACAACCTGGACTTAATCATTTTTCACATTGTGAACATGAAGAATAGAGCGATTTCAAGTGAGAACTAAGAAGAAAGATTCAAGAGCAATTTGAGCACAGATTTGAAGGATTTCTGAGATGAGAATTCATAGTTGAAGTAAGTTTCATTTTCACCGAGCTATATAGTTGATTTCTCTCAAAGCCCTAATTTGAAAATTGATGGTGTCCTCATCTAAAGTTGATAAATATAAGATCAGACCTGAAAATAATGTTAATTTGATCAAGTCTAGAACCTGCAATGAGTCAAAGTATAAACTACATCCCCAGGTTGCTTCACAAATTGACAAAACTGAAGCATTTTTTAGCATACCACTTAGGGTTTTGTTGGTCGAAGAAATTCACGCATAGATTCACTATAACATCTTAGAGGTAGGTGATTTTGAGCTCCTATCCACCTTCAAGGAGCTAAGTGTAGACAAAAAGCTCAAGAATGAGCACACACATTTGGAGGTTAAAGGTTTGCTTAATACCTTATATTTCATGAGGGTTTTTTAGAATGAATAGATCATGATAGTATTGAGCAATGTGCATGAGGGGAATTTATTGTTGGATGAACCTATGAGGATCACCAGGGACATAATACACATGGTCACTGATTATCACATAAATAACAAGGTCAAAGCATTGAGAAGTGCACCGAGGACTGAGATTGAAAAAGCTACAGGAGCTAAATGGGATAATAGAGGCATTAGAATCAACACCATTGTTGATCCCAAGATTAGGTTCAGTGTATATGCTATTGCTTGCAAAATATTTCAATCTAGAAGACCTAACAACATGCCATATGGAGCTATGGACATCACTTATAAGATTGTGAAGAAAGGATTTAAACTGGTCCTCACTGAGTTATTATTGAAGTAGTTAGAAGAAAACATGAAAAGCATTAGGTCGGAAAAGTATAACACATGTAAGTTTGGATCATTTCTACTTTGCATATTTTTATATGCACAAATTTTTTTCTCCTTAGTTGGTAATGTTCGTTGGAACACTGACCGAATGGTCACTTTACAAATAAATAATTATATTCAAATTTTGGGACAAGATTTTGTTGGCATCATGGATGTATATTTTGAGCAAATGAAGGACCAAATGAGCCAAACAAGTAGAATAAAGGGATAGTTGGTTGAGCAGTAAAAAGATGATATGTGTTTCTTAGTGGAACCTGACAATACTTTGATAAAGGCTGTTAAAATGAGAACAACATGGCTGGCACCAATGGGATAAGAAATTGGCATTGATTGATCTTCTAGGTCTATAAAGGCTTTACTAGTTGAGCCCAAAGATCCACATGAAACTAGGTTTGGAACATATGAAGAGGAAAAATAAAGAATTAAGATGGATCTATTTAGAGTCAAGGTGACAAAGAAGACTAAGAAAATGATGGAAAAATTACTAAAATAATTTAGTGATGATGTAGAAGAGGAGAAGCCATCTGAGGATATTCTAGTTGAAGTGGAAATCGAGGAAGAGTTACTAATTGGTAATAGCGGGCATGATGAGGAGGAGATAAAGTTTGATAAAGATATATAGTCTCACTAGTCAAGGCCATAGAAAAGAGGAAGCAAGAAGAAGTACAGATAAGAGTAAGGACAAGGTCCACAATAGCTACTTCTCCACCTCTTAAGAAAGTAGTTGTAAAAATTTCTATGCCTACTCCTACCAATACATACAAAAGGAAAAAGAGAGGTGCACAACCCACCTTCAAGCTACCAAAGAAAAGGAGAAAACTAATAAGGGAAAAGGATTACATTGATGAAGAAGAAGACCAAGATAAATTCAAAGCAGTTGTAAATAAGAATCCCACTGTTGATGAGTTAGCTGAAATAATAAAGGAAACTGGTGGTCTTATCAACCCCAAGATGAGTTGGTATGTACATATGTCTACTGAGGATTAGAAAAAGATAGAAGAGGCTTTCATACAAATGATGATCAAGTTTAAAAATGTACGAGTTGAATTTGTAAAATATATACCTAAGAATTTGTATGAGAAAGTGTCTACAAGATGGACTTATGCCTTGCACACTAAGAACAAGATGAGGGAAAACTCACTTATATTGGCTATGCCTACATTATAAGTTCTTGAGATTGAAGAAATTATGACACAATCCTCAAAGATATTTTTGTAAAAAGTAGAGCACTAAACATTCTACCAAGAAAACTTAAGGATGTTGATAAGAATAGTCAACTCTTATGGACTACAATTCTTACTTCCTAAGTTGAAGCTGATAAGATGGCATTGGTAGTTGTACCCAAGAGGAAAAACAAAAGGAAAGGTAAAGTTATACACTCAGATGATGTAGATCTGGATAGAAAGGAACTGATTGATCTATCTAACACTAAGGTACCAAATACTACCATTGCTATTGATTTTTATTTGACAAGTGATAGAGAAGAGGATAAGGATCCTCCTGAGAAATTGGTAATGACAAGGATAGATGGTTTTCTTATTGAAGACATAAAAAATGGAGATCTTGATGATATCAAGGATGATAAAGATGTTAACACCCACCGAGGAATAAAATAATGAGATACCAGGTGATTTACATATTTTAGTACAAGTTGTTGATATTTTATCATAGAAGGAACCTGAAGGCTTGACCCCCGAGAAAAAAAGGATATGATAGAAGATCAGGGGACAATAGAGGAACATGACATAATAGATCAGGGAATAACATAGACAAATGAGGCTAATCAAATAGAGTTTGTATCACAAGTACTTGAGGAAAGAAAAGGAATAGAAATACCCAAAATAGACATCACCACCAACACCCAAGGATAGACCACTGAGACACCTGACATTGGGCACCCTAAAGAGGAGAGTGTCTACTGAGTCCAGAAGGTAAATTTGGAGACTAGAGTTCTAGGTCCATTTATCAAATCCTCCACACTAGAGAAGAAGAAAAAGAAGCACGGTAAAGGACCAGTTACACTGGATGAAGTAATTAAGATACCAAAATGTGACCCTAGAACTTTAGACCCTGAAGAACTTAGAAAATATGGGGAATTGTGCACTAGGAAGGCTACACAAGAAAAGTTGAGAAAAGATAGCAAAAGTAAGCAGATACTTGAGGAAGTTAGAGACTAATTACAACAAGTAGTTCCAGAGATCAATGTCAATGAGGATACTCCCATACTTGATCAACTTGCTTCTCTAACTAGTCACATAAATGCCCCAAACATAGACATGCAGAAAAGAGAATAGAGGAACTGACCGAAGCAAAAATACAATTGAAACTTGTAGAAAGAATCAGCCAAGAAGTGGCAATAAAAAAGGTTAAGTTATCTGAGGTAATAACCGAGCTTGAATCTATTACTCAGAAATTTATTCAAATTTTGTTTAAATTATGCACTATTAAAAATTTCACTATCGATGTTAGTGAAAAAATTAAAAAGTTGGATGAAGAGATCAAAGTCAATGCAAACTTATCTCTGACCAAGTCAAATCCTTTTCAAAAGCATATAATTAAAGTTCAAGAACTCATGCAGTTGAGATAAGAATTGAGGAAGTAGGAGGATACTATACGTAACCAAGTCATCAAGCTACAAGTCAAGTTGTGTCCACACCTTAAGATAATTGAGAGACATGTGAGAAGGAGAAATCCGTAGTTTCTACTCTCGAGCTTTCAGTTCTAGAGAATATTTTTGGCATCATGCGCAAGTTGATCTTGAGCAGATTTCTCTTGACAACTTGAAAGCGGAATGGGAGAACTTCTTATCATCTCTGCAGAAAACCCACAAGAAATTTTTTGAAAGTAGTAAGTACATTTTTTTATTTTGGCATTAATTTCAAAAAAGGGGGAAAACTATGATATATGCCACTATGTACTTCACACCACTGAGAGCATGCACAAAAGAGGAGTTTGTAAAGAAAAGAATCTATGTATATATAGCCGATACATATATGGAGCTAGTATATTTTTGATTTAATGAGAACATATACATAAGGTTTTGATACTAATGCCAAAGGGGGAGATTGTTATCTATATTTGAGCATTAATGGATTATCATTAGTATCAATAAGTTATTCAGTCGGTAAAGGTTGGAATAAGGATACAAGTCAGTTAGTCAAGCATAGAAAGCCTTCACAATGAGTAGAGACAAGGAAAAACTTCAACCTAAGTGAATACAATTTTGATCAAGCATACTTATCGAGCATCAAGAAATTACCGAGTATTGAGCTAGTCATCACCAAGAATTCATACACACCGATCATCAGTAATTTATCGAGAAGAAAATGAAGTGATTACCAAGAAAAACAAAAAATGACATAGTAATCAGGAATGTGACATTTATCTATGCAAACAGTTTACACCATTCATATAAATGGTTTACTAGGATCAAGACATATTTAGTATGGATGTAGTCATTAACTTTTGTGATGATTCCTATGTAATGTTAGATCTAGGTTATTTTTGTATACCATTGATCATAGCTTTTCTAAGATGATGTACCCTAATTAGGTTAAGATTTTTTGATATATAATTCTAAAGATGTCATTATGATTAAGGATCATGAAGTAGTAGCCACACTAAGGACATTAGGAGATCAGAAACAGAGTTTATGACATAAGGTATATGAGAGGGAAAATCAGTTGTTATCAAAACACATAAAAGGCTACCAAGAAGGACAAATGGACATATACATCACAATGAGGTGACATCTATTTTGTACTTCACAGATCTGAATTAGACAAGTTTAGTTGTCATTTTACAGATACTTTACTATTATCAATTTAACCATTGTAGCATATCAAAATCTCTTAGCAGAGTGAACTTAACAGTTCTTATTGTAAATCTCTTAACCGAGTACTTACATACTTTTTGTTGTTTAAATCCTTTAACCAAGTAGATCTAGTTGATCTTTTCTTACACCTAATAGGGAAAGATCATCAAAAGTGATCAACAATTTTAGCCTTAGCCGACATACTTTATTTACCGTAGTATTGAAGAATTTGTGGGTGTCATCCCCACTAGAGATTTTACCTTCTAACAAGGGTTTCTTGGTAACCAAAATATTTGTGTTATGAGTACTTATTTTCATGCATGATTTATTATTTTGTCTACATGCACTTTACATTTTTAGTTATATGAATTTATGTGAAAAATAATGAAATCATTCGGATAATGGATATCTACTATTGAAATTTTTTAAGTGTTAAAAGTTTTAGAGGGTACTGATTCACCCCTCCCCTTTCATTACTTTATCATTCCAATCCCAAAAAACTTATCCTATGTCTTGAAGTTGAGATAGAAAAGGATGTCATTGAGTTATAACAAGAAGGTTAATTCTAGAAAGTTTTAGATTGGAGATCTCATTTTAAGAGAGAATCCCAAGAATCAACAAAACATAGCTCAAAAAGGAAAATTTGAACCAAACTAGTTGGGTCCCTACATAATCATTGTTGCCTTTGGATCTGACGCTTATCAAATATCTATACCTCAAGGAGAACACCTCCCTGAAGCTATCAACACCCTTCATCTTAAGTAGTTATATGCATGATGCTATAGAAGCTTTGTACATATCTTAATGTCCTGAAAAAATTGTAAAAATTGAGATATGATCCTGAAAAAATCCTAAAAATTGTAAAAAGTCCTAAAAAATGATCATCTTAATGAAAACTACAAAAATATATGCTTTGATGTATAAATAAAAAATAATCAAATATCAAAAAATACCAAAAATATAAAAAATAGAAAAAAAAAATAGAGAAAGAGAAAAAATCATGCGTCGGTGAAAACCTAGAAACAAGCGCCTTGGTAGCAAAAAAAAAAAAACCTTCAAACTAGTGAAAACTTGGAAATAGGCGCTACTTGAGATCCATACACTTATATCTATTAACTCATTTCTTTGTGTTCTGAACCCTTTTCAACTCCCATTTTATTATCTCCTTGGTCTAGAATTGATATTTTCCTAGGGCTAAGCGCATGAATTGTACTCTTCTTTGGTAAGTAAAGCTATTTCCTTAGTAACTCACACTAGTTTTTCTCAACACTACCCTAAAATAGTGTTTCTCAACACTTCCTTTTACATCAAGTGTTTCTTAAATACTTATCAAATATACTATCTTGAGTTGATACTTTGTATGCAGTCTAGGATTGTGCGATATTTCTCACTTACAGGCATGAGTCCTAGTGAGTCAGTGATTATATTTTCATTTTTACATAATGCTTAAACTAAATGATTGAGATTTGTCATGAATTATTCTCTTTTTGTTTCGCATGACTAATAATTTTCATTGGGTGTTCCCTCCTTAGTCACTCCATGATGTTACGACTAGAGGACTGTGGGCATGGGGCATATTTTTCTTTGATTTTTGCCTATGGGTATGATTTTAATGGTCTTAGGTGTCTCTTGATTTTTTCCCTTGGACACTCATGAGATTTAAAGCTTTATTCTTGACTTTTAAATTATATTTTCTCATGCAAGATTGTACTCATGGTTATCTTGGTGCATATGCCCTGATACTGGTATAATTTTGCAACATTAACTCAAAAACCATGTTCAGGTCATCTCGGCTCTTATGCCTTGATTCTTACATGTATTTCCTACATTCTATCTAATATAGATCACATTCATATCTTCATAGTTGCATTCGCACTATTGATGGTTGTATGATATTGAAATGTCCCTTAACCAGGCTCGATGATAAAAAGGACCTATTAACCCTTGCAAATTGCACTCTACATTTTCATGGTTGATTGGATTTCTTTGGTGCATTCCTAGTTGCATTTGAGTTTTGAAAGATTCTCATTCATAATTAATGGACAATTAGTCAACAGTGCTTGACTACATATCTCCTTTCTTCTATTTTGATCATGTCTTTTCATCTCATCGATCTTTCACTCTTTCACCCTTTTGTGTCATCACAAGGGGTTAAGCACATCATCATATCTAATATATCCAAAGGATCACGTTTCAAGTCATGAAGTCCATATATATTGAATAGTTGGGATATGGAGTATGATTGATAGTATGATAAATAAGTTAAAATGTAGTGGAGGGGTGTGTGATGGAACATGTTATCAAAATATAAATTAAATAAAATAGAAATACTTATCTCGAAAGAAGGCTGATGAAGAAATCACTATTTTCTAATGTATGTGCACAATTTTGGGAAATTATACAACCTGCTTCGGACTAGAAATGTTGAGATAGAGAAAATTCAAAAAAAAATTATCCTTCTGAGGTTAGGTTGACTTTGACCCAAAAAGTGGGGCACAATCTTACCCCCCACTAAAGGTCATCCCTAACCTGAAACAACTCTGACAAAAATACTATTTGTAGATCCCAAAAGTTCACTGAAAAGGGTATCCAGATCTGCACTTCAATTCATTGTTATGGACATGTACCTGCAAGAAAAATGATTTTCTTTTTGGATGAAGGGTTTGCCTTGGTCAAACCCCGGTTTGGAATCAACCTTAATAATTGAATTAAAATAGAGAATGCTAGCAAGTAGTAGAAGTAGATCTAACAATGAAGCTATGATATTTAATAGATATGCAATTGTATTTCAAATGTAAACAAGTATGTTGATATGAAAGCTTGAACATAACATTATCAAATGTAAATCAAAACCTCCATGATTTTATGCTTGGAATCCACCTTGAGAGAAGAATGAATGGATCTTGAAGATGAACAAAAGATCTTGAAGGAATATCACACCACCATGATGGCTAGATCTAGGGTTTTGAATGATGAATCTTGAATCCTTGAACCAAATCCCTTCAAAGGCTTGAATACTTGAATCCTTGATCTTCAATGGAGAACTTGAATGCTTCCTTGATGAAATTTTTTCTTGATCTTACTTGAGTGCTTGAGATGGGATTGCAAAACTTGATGGTGGATGATGAAAAATGGATGATGAAAATGAGAGAGGAAGGCTTCCTTTGATAGTGATCTAGGGCACAAACTTCTAGAGAGGTTGACATTGGAGAATTAAATCCCAATTAATCTTAGCCCCTAGAAATGGACCTAGATTAAATGAAATTTAAGGGTTTAGCATTCCAAAATCCAAAACAATCGACCTGGAAGTGGGAAAATGAAACTTTTTGAAACTTAAATTTGGACCTGGGGTCAGGGACAAGGTCGATTCTTCCCTGGGTCAAAGTCAAGGTCGACCTTGACGTAGGTTAGGGTCTAGGTCATCCTTGACCCAAAAAGTCAAAGTTTCCAATTCCTCAAAGAAATTCTATCAGAAAGAGGGTAGAAACAAGGGGAGAGAAGCAGAACCGAAAGGAAACTGCCAGATCCATGCAAAGACCCAATCAAGGCACTTGACATGACCCTAGACCACTTACTCAGATGGATAAATGATCTTAACAAGGAAGTGCTTCCATTTTAAGATGATACATTAAGCCCCCACTTTAGCAAGAGTATGGACTCGATGCAAACTCTTGGTAAAGGAGAAAAAGGAAAAGATCTGAGTGGAATCACAATGAGATAAAATAACACTTAGCTAAGGACACAAGCCCCCAGACTAAGGATTCTAACTCAACATACATGCATGAGGGTGTGAAAATAAAACCAAAAGCAACACAAAAGAGGGGTTAGTACAAACAAACCCAAATCAATTAGCATAAGAAACCTTGCTAAGAAATATTTCTCATACTAATATCATATTTGGAAAGCTATCATAAAAGCATAAAGGATTACATAAGAAAGACAAGAGAAATATGATAAATAACATAGCTTCATGATGCAATCCTATTAGCATGAAAGTGAAAAGAGAGAAAAGAGAGAAAAGAGAAAGTGATTACCTCACCCAGTAAGATGCACACCTTACCATGAATCACCAAGGGAGGGAGAGCCAAACAGGTGGTCAAACCTAATAGTTCACCTATAAACTATGCTTTCAATTTTAGTGCATCTTTTGACGGCTTTTGGAATACCCATAGATCCACCTTCTTGTATCACTATGAATATGAAATGTGTGTCCCTTCAGGATTTAACAACTTATGTGCATTACTGTAGACACCTAAAAATCCTATAGAAAATAAAGTATCTTTATTTTCTAAAAAATCCCTGCTGACATCATCATTTATTAATTAATTAATTAATTAATTAATTTTTATGTCATTAAATCCCTTTACCTTAATTAAAAATATTTAATTAAGAAATCCCTCCCAAAAATGTTTAAATCTTATTTAAACATTATTCCCCTATTTATTAATTATTTAATTAATAAATTGACCAAAAATCCCAAAATAAATAATTTATTTATTTTTTGCCCAAAACTTGGCCAATTTCCTTAAGACCACTAACCTCTTCCAGAATCTTCTAATCCTTGTTTAATTTTGATTAAAGGCTAATCCCCTCATTTCCTAACCCTAATCCCAACTCAAAATATTTAATTAAGACTAAATATTTAATCCTCATGTTTATTTAATTCATTTTAATAAATATTCTCAAACCTAAACCATAGAAATAAATAAATCTTTATTTATTTCCTAAAATCCATGTTTATCCTAAGGAAATTCTAAACTCTTCTAGAAAGTCCTAATCCTAATCCTAATCCCCCCCTAACCTTGTCACATTCCCTAACCAAGGTTAGCCAACTCCTAAGCTTAACCCAAAGTCAACAAACTTCTAGAAACTTCTCTTACATGCATTAAGTGCATTTAAGACCTCCTTATCCCTCTTACATGCATTTATTATGCATTTAAGAATCCCCTCACCCCTTTCTTACACCCTTTGACCTTAGGCACATTTCCCAAATTGTGCACATCCCTCCTATCTTTCAACCCAATGCACTTGTGACACTTGTCACCAGGAGGTGGCCTTGAACTAGCACAATCCATGTGCTCCCCTTTGAATGAATCTTGGCCTCTCTTAAGGATTTTGATCCTGGCCACTCATTCCTCCTTCCCAAAAGCCTATAAGTACTCCTCATTTATAAGAGCAAAAACATCCATACACCTTTTATTTCAAGCATTGTTGTCATGCTCATTTAGCTCTAGACATAGCGTAATCAATACTAATTGTTAGTCTCTCATCATTTTCAAGCTTTCTTAAAACACATCTTAGCATAGATTTAATGGATTAACATAGTTTCTTCCATTGTTTTGCATAAGCATAGCATCATATCACATCTCTATTTGGTTTAAAATCAATCTTAGCATAAACATCATGTAGCTTAATCTTCATTTCAGCATCATTTGATCCTTGAGGCCTTAGGGGAAAATCAGGTGTTCTATACCTATTTTGTGCCATTTATGAGGTTTTTATGGATCTCAATCCATCCTAAAATGCATAAGGAACATGCTCCAAGTGCTTAGAGAGCACACCCACATCCCCTTAACCAAGAGAAAATCAAACAGTGCTTGGGTGCACCTGTTTTAGCTCAATCTGAGGTGGCTTAATTTAGAGTTTTACTTGTTTTTGATTGATTTCATGCTAGACTAAAATCTAATCTTTTTTTGGCTTGAGTCTTTTCAAAATAGGTATCCTCAAAAGCCTTGTCCACAATTACCTTCAGAAGATTTAGCATATTGAAAATTGAAAAATGTGTGTCTCTTTAGTATTTAGCAACTTATGTGCATTACCTTCCAAGATTTAGCATGTTGAAAATTTAAAAATGGGTGTCTCTTCGGGATTTAGCAACTTATGTGTGTTTCCTCCAAAGGATTTAGCATGTAAATCAAAAACTATAGTACAAGGAATACCCTATATACGCCCCCCTCCTTATCGTGGTTGTCTACTAGACATGATAAGGAAGAGAAAGAGGAAGAGGATACCTACTTCACAATGTAAGGAGATATCATTTTTACATCAATGTACACCATATTCTTAGTGAGGGATATTGACCCCTACATCCAAGATTATAGATAATTGTGAAAAGGATATGTCACTCATGGAAAAGGATCCTCAATGAAAGAGATCTTATCAACAAGACCCCCACCATAGAGGAGTGCTTTTAGACAAAATATCATCTTTCAAAGATAAATCAGGTGGGAACAAAGATTGAATCATCAAGCCCCATACAATCAAGAGGAAGAGGAATCTTTGAAATGAGGGAAACAACTCTAACACAAAAGCTAGGGTAAGTGTTTATAAAGAACATAATTTACAACATAGAGAAGAGGTGATGACCTAGGACAACAACCTCTTATATAAAAAGGTTATCCATAGTCAAAACATCTATCAATATGATGAAATAATATTGCAATATAAATAAATACAACTAAGTTAAGGAAAGCAATTCCCTAGACAAAGAGAAAGAAGGAAGAACCATGCCCCCCAGGTATGAAGGCAAGGGATACCTTTACAAAACAAATTTCTTAGAAAAGATATCTTGAATAGGATCTATGGATGATTATAAACATAATACAAAACCATAGAGAGATAGGATAGAAAGAATACCAATTAAGCACAATAAAAAGGCAAATGGATCCTAGGAGACTGGATGGAAATAC
Organism: Chamaecyparis obtusa; assembly: GCA_027943335.1. NCBI lineage: Eukaryota > Viridiplantae > Streptophyta > Pinopsida > Cupressales > Cupressaceae > Chamaecyparis > Chamaecyparis obtusa. The sequence continues at coordinate 92,646 of BSBK01008458.1, forward strand.
ACCTCTTTCCTCGTAGTCGAGAGACAAGAGGAGATGAAATATATATTATATCAGAATGAGGGGAATCCCCTATATCAAAATTGTGAAGGAATTCTAAAACTACATGAGAGTGAGATATAATTCCTAAAGTGGCTCTTTCTTTAAAATACTACTTGAAATGATTACAATCAGAAAGTAAATGTGTATTACTATAATGAAAAGGATATTTGTACTTTGATAAAGCATCTTTTAGTATAGGTTTAAAGATTTTTTTCTTGGAATTCATTAATTGAACATACACCTTCTTAGCTACCTCTGGACGAGTATCAGGGTTATCTAAGGTAGGTTTAGGAAGAAGAGGAGGATGACGATCAACATCAACCACCTTGATTTGAGATTGTGAACAACCAAGACCATGCATATCCTATTTAGGGGGTATATGAAGTAGATACTTGATACCATTCTCATTAACGCCTAGCCCTAAACCTCTATAACCTTGTTTAGTGATCATATTGAATCCTATAGTGTATATATTATGTACAACTTCTACAGGAGATGATTGTTTATCATGCTCATGAGTAAAGGTTGTATAAGGTGGAATAATAGGTTTTGAAGAAGTTTCTTTACCCTTTCCTTTTATATCATCATGAATAAGAGGAGAAGGTAAATCAAAGAAGTCTTGAACATCTGCATCTTGAACTATATCTTGAATCCCATCATATGTACGGGAAGAATTGGGATTAACAGATGGAGAATTAGGCATCGGATTTGGAATAGGAATGTTGGGAATAAAATTAGGAATGATAGGATTAGGATTAGGAAGATTACGAGATGGTGTATCATCTACCAAATTCTTCAAATAATCCAAAAGATTAATAAGTCTACCACATAAATCTTTAATGAAAGTTTTGAAAGTAGGAAGACTAGTATCAGTCAATTTCACAAAAGCATAGGTGAGTGCAAAATGAAGGGTCATCAACATAATGAAGTGAATGATACTCTCATAAAAATCATAGGTATGGTAAAGAGATTCTAAGAGAAGGGTAATAAAGAACATAATCACACACCAAAGCATCTTAACAATCTTCATAGTAAATGAAATGCAAGAATTATTTTTGGATTTTGTTGAATATATAGATTTTTTTTTGTATTTTTGAATTTAAAATGCAAGAGCATAAAATAAACCTAATATTAATGGAAGAAGAGATTTAACCACAAATATAACACAATAGGGTATCTAAATCCATGAAAGAAAAGGGGTAAGCTTGTCGAGTTCACCAAAATAAATAGTTGGGATATGGAGTATGCTTGATAGTAGGATAAATAAGTTAAAATGTAGTGGAGGGGTGTGTGATGGAACATGTTATGGACATATAGATTAAATAAAACATAAATATGTATCTCAAGAGAAGGCTTCTGAAGAAATCACTATTTTCTAATGTCTATGCATAGTTTCAAGAAATTATGCAACCTGCTTCAGACTGGAAATGTCGAGACAGAGAAAACCCAAAAAATTTTGTCCTTCTAAGGTGAGGTTGACATTGACCTAGATAGCAGGGCACAATCTTACCCCCCACTAAAGGTCATCCCTGACCTGAAACAACTTTGACATAAATTTTGTTTGCGGATCCTGAAATTTTACCAAAAAGGGTATCCAGATCTGCACTTCAATTCATTGTTCTATATGTGTACCTACAAGAAAAATGGATTTTTTGTTTGGATGAGAGGTTTTCCTTAGTAAAACCCTAGTTTGGAATCAACCTTAATAATGGAATTGAAATAGAGAATCCTAGCAAGTAGTAGAAGTAGATCTAACAATTATGCTATGATATTCAATAGATATGCAATTGTATTTCAAATTTAAATAGGTGTGTTGATATGAAAGCTTGAACATAACATTATCAAATGTAAATCAAAACCTCCATGATTTTATGCTTGGAATCCACCTTGAGAGAAGAATTAATGGATCTTGAAGAAGAAAAAAGGATCATGAAGGAAGATCACACCACCATGATGGCTAGATCTAGGGTTTTGAATGATGAATCTTGAATGCTTGAGCCAAATCCCTTCAAAGGCTTGAATGCTTGATCTTCAATGGAGAACTTGAATGCTTATTTGAAAATTCTTGATGATATTATTTTTGGATCTTTCTTGAGTGCTGGAGATGGGATTGCAAAACTTGATGTTGGATGATGAAAATGAGAGAGGAAGGCTTCCTTTTATAGTGATTTAGGGCACAAACTTCTAGAGAGGATGACATTAGAGAATTAAATCCCAATTAATATTAACCCCTAGAAATGGACCTAGATTAAATGCAATTTAAGGGTTTACCATTTTGAAATCTGAAACAACCAACTCTGAAGTAGGAAAATGAAACTTTCTGGAACATGACATCCTGAAACTTTTGGAAACTAAAATTTTGAGCTAGGGTCAAGGATGAGGTTGAATCTGCCATAGGTCAAAGTCAAGGTCCACCTTGACCTAGGTCAATTTCTAGGACATCCTTGACCCTTCAGGTCATCCTTAACCTAGAAAGTCAAATTTTCCAATTTCTCAGAGAAAGTCTATCAGAAAGAGGGTGGAGATAGGGGGAGAGAAACAGAAAAGAGGGGAAACTACCAGATACTTACAAAGACCCAATCAAGGCACTTGACATGACCCCATACCACTTACTTAGGGGGCTAAATGCTCTTATGATTGAAGTGATTCCATTTTAAGATGATACATATATATTAGAGAAAAAGTAATCTACAACCATGAGAGCATCACATTGCAAGTAGTAAAGTAGAAGACATAAGTACAAAATCGTATACCATATCATACAAGTGTAGAAAGTAAAGAGACATCCATGAGCATAAAGGAAATGAGGCACGTATATAACACAATGAAAAAATATTGTAAATCATATATATATAAAAACTGGATCATGTCCGACTACAATAAATGAGATCAAAAGTCTCAGGTCAAATGACATAAGGAAATCCTAGTACAATCTAAGACTAGCTTCCTCTCTCTTGCATAGGTGGAGCTAGAGGAGGAGACTAGGCCGTTTTTGCTGTGTGTACTACACCCTCTCATCTACCAACATTTTGAGAATAATCTGGAAGGCCTCTGGCCTACAATAATTGTGACAATGTAAGAAGTATTATAATGGGCTACTCTCATCTTGTGACAATGTGCCTCCTATCTCACCTAGTCTCACTCCTACCTAATCTCATGTGTCGGGGCTCTATCATTGAATTTTTGTTGATCCCTCATGTCTATAGTAATCTGTGTCTATTGTAAATCCATGTGTAGTGATTTCAGTCTCTATGCTAGCACATCATTGCTAGGTTCCCTCTGCTCCATCTTTGTTGGAGGGCTTTCCTCCTCCATGCTCCCCATGGTCTCCTAACTAGACACTCCTCAAGATCATCAATGTCCATAGCCTCTACCATCACTCACAACCTAGACCTTGTAGGTTTCTTGCTGGAAACCTCTCCTCCCCCTCTATCACTACCCTCAGCATGTCTATCCTTGTCTCCTTTGAATCTAAAATCTATCAACACTAAAAATATAGCGAAGGGATGATCCCATATCCATCTCTCATACTCAGAAGTTGATGAAGGGTGCTCCCCTTAATACCACAAACACATAACAGAAACAGAGAAACCACAACAGTATGCAAGAACAGAAAATTGGCTTCTTATTATCTCCACAAATGTGGAATTACAAACTTTCAGAATTACAATATGCAAAGCCACATGGGCATTCCCTTACAATATTTTGTAGGACAAAGCCTCGAACTATTACCCAGAACTATTCTGAACTGCCTAAGACAATAAGACAGCCTTCCTTATATAGGCAATTTTCCACCGCCTGGGAAGGTTCCAGAATTTTAGCCAATAAGGCCGACCAAACTTAAAATTATTTTTATTTTACATTTCATTACATCATAGTCGGCTCAAGATGACCTTTGAAACCCGAACAGAAATTTTGAAGAAAATTATTTTTGCCATTTCAGGTGGCCCAACTTCCGAAGACCATAAGTCATCACCAGTTGACCCGATCGGCTATTATAACCCCATTTCGGAAATGCCACGAAGCGCTCTACAGGCTTGACCGATGCAAGCACCTGTAATCCAAATTTTTGACCTCATCCAGGGCCTCAAAAGCCTTCAAAAATGAGTTCAAAGTTTCTGTACCCTACTGCCAATACCGAAAATCTTCAATATCTTCCAATATACACTTGATCTGGCAATGAAACTTTACTGGCAGACTTATATGACCAAAATGAACCTCCAAGAAAGAAATCAAATCATTCTGAGCACATACGAAAATTACCAAAAATAGTAACTTTCCAAAAATAGCAGCTCTGCACAAAATAGCCCTTATTGAATACAAAAATAGAAATATTTTTGGGTGATGCAAGATTGCTCTTACACCCAGGATGCTCCTGCATCAGACACCCGGGGTAATTTGAGAAGTGACCCTGTCACGACTCAGGTGTGCAGAGGAAAACGAAGACGGCTAACCTCCTCCTTTGCTAGCCATGATGAATCTTCAATAGGTCGTCCTTTCCACTTGACCAGATATTCTTCATATGTCCTGTTCCTTGTGCTTCTGCCAACACGACTGTCCAGTATATCGTCGATCTCCTTAATGTCTGAACTAGTCGCTGGAATGCTCCACTGTGCTGCTATGATCTCATCTTCAACACCTCCTTCATGATACTCTGTCAGATCTAAAATGTTAAACACTGGTGAAATATTTAGCTCGGTAGGCAATTCTACCTCATATGCATTTCCTGAATCATGTTTCTTCAGTATCTTACATGGTCCAAACTTCTTCATTCTCAGTTTGTTATATGTACCAACTGGAAACCGCTCCTTCCGCAAATGAACCATGACTTCATCACCAACCTGAAATTCCTTATACCTCCTTTTCTCATCTGCCTTAGCCTTATACTATGTGTTCATCTTGGTAATATGCTTCCTCACCTCCCCATGGATGTTCTTCAAGTGTTCTACAAAATCCTCAGCTTCAGCACTACTTATTTCTCCTTTATCTATCTTCCTTAATTCAAATGCATTTCTTGGACTACTTCCATATACAATCTGGAATGGTGATTTACCAGTACTCCTGTTGACAGAATTATTGTATGCAAATTCTGCCTGTGGTAAAATCAAATCCCATCCTGTTGGCTTATCTCCAACCAAGCATCTCAGCAAATTTCCCAAACTCCTATTCACCACCTCTGTCTGTCCATCAGTCTGGGGATGATGTGATGAACTGAACTTCAAATTTGTCTTCAACTTCTTCCACAATGTACGCCAGAAATATCCAACAAACTTAGTGTCCCGATCTGAAACTATGGTCTTTGGCAAGCCATGAAGTCACACTACTTCTCTGAAAAACAATTCTACTACATGAATAGCATCATTAGTCTTCTTGCAGGGAATGAAATGTGCCATCTTTAAAAATCTGTCAACCACCACAAAAATTGAATCATGTCCCCGCTGAGTCCTCGGTAAACCAAGAACAAAGTCCATGCTGATATCCTCCCAAGGCTTCTCTGGTACAGGTAATGGCTGATACAATCCTGTATTCTGCTTCACTCCTTTCGCCATCTGACATACTCTGCAACTCTGTACAAACTTCTTCACATCTTGCTGCAACTGTGGCCAATAATAATTCTCACTAACCAAACCAAGGGTTTTATCACGACCAAAATGTCCAGCCAATCCTCCACTATGCTTCTCCTTGATGAGATTCTCCCTCATAGAACTTTGTGGAATGCACAACTGACTCCCTCTGAATAGCATATCATCTTGGATGATGAAATCCAACCATTTCATCCTGTCTAGAGTAACAGGTTTTGTACAAGCTTTCCAAGCTTCACCAAAATCAGGATCCTCTGGATACAAATTCTTGAGTTCTTTGAACCCAACCACTTCAATCTGCATTTCTGTCAGCAATAGTTGCCTTCTGCTAAGAGCATCTGCAACCCTATTAGACTTTCCACTCCTATGTTTCAAAACAAATGTATAACTCTACAAAAACTCAACCCATTTCAAATGCCTCTGATTCAACTTTCCTTGACTATTCAAATATTGCAAAGCTTGATGATCAGTATACAAAACAAACTCCTTAGGAAGTAGATAATGTCTCCACTTCTTTAATGCCTGAACTATAGCATAAAATTCCTGATCATAAACAGAATATTTCCTCTTGGCATCATTTAACTTCTCACTGAAATAAGCAACAGGTTTACCTTCTTGGCTCATAACAGCTCCTATTGCAGTACCACTAGCATCACAATCTACTTGAAACACCTTATTAAAATCTGGAAGTGCTAAAACAGGTTGTTCTGTAACTTTTTGTTTCAACAATTGAAAACTCTTTTCTGCCCCATTAGTCCACTTAAACTCTTTTCTATTCCCTCTCATTGTTTCAGTCAAGGGTCCACAAATACTACTAAAATTTCTGATAAACTTTCTATAAAAGCTAGCTAGACCATGAAAAGATCTTACCTCAGTAGCACTCCTTGGAGTAGGCCATTCAAGGATAGCCTGTACCTTCTCTGGGTCCATTTTTAGACCTTCTGCTGAAACTACAAATCCCAAATACACTAACTCTTTCTTCACAAAACTGCACTTCTTCAAATTAATCAACAATTTTTCTTCTCTCAACTTCTCAAATACCATACGAATATGCATCATATGCTCATCCAATGTCTTACTAAAGATCAAAATATCATCTAGGTAAACAATGACAAACTTACCCAGAAATTCTTTCAGAACCTCATTCATGAGCCGCATGAAAGTGCTCGGTGCATTGGTTAGCCCAAAAGGCATGACTAACCACTCATACAGTCCTTCCTTTATCTTGAAGGCAGTCTTCCATTCATCTCCTTCTCTGATCCGAATCTGATGATATCCACTTTTCAGATCTATCTTTGAAAAATACACAGCTCCACTCAAACAGTCCATAATATCATCCATTCGTGGCAATGGAAACCTGTACTTGATTGTGATCTTGTTTATTGCCCTAGAATCTGTACACATCCTCCACTCTCCATTCTTCTTTGGTGCTAATACCGCTGGTACAGCATAGGGATGCAAACTCTCTCGAATCAACCCCTTCTGTAACAGTTCATGTACTTGTCTGTTCAACTCCTCACTTTCTACAGGTGTCATTCTGTGTGCTGCCTTATTCGGCAAACTCGCTCCTGGGATCAAGTCCATCTGATGACTGATCTTCTTGACTGGTGGTAATCTATCAGGCACGTTATCGGATACAATATCCTGAAACTCATTCAACAAATCTGCAACTTCTACAGGAACATCTTCTACTTCCTCTTTACCAGCTTTTGGAATTAAAGCAAAACATACATGCTCATGCCTCATACCATCTAGGAATTTCCTTCCATCAACAAATGTTATTCTTGCATTACCACATACCTTTTCTTCGGTCTCCTTCAATGGCTTTAGCTTATGTCGCACTCCATCCTTTGTCAGGGAATAGGTATTCGCACGACCATCGTGTACAACACATCTGTCAAACTGCCACGGTCTACCCAACAACATATGACATGCATCCATAGAGATGATATCACATAGTACCTCATCTTGGTACCCGCCGATCTTGAACTTCACTAGGCTTTGTTCATTGACCATGACCTTGTGGTCATCCTGTACCTAGGCAATCCGATATGGGTGTGGGTGTTTCTATCTCTTGAGCTTCAACTTTGTCACCATCTCTTCTGACACCAAATTGTCAGTGCTTCCACTATCAATGATCACATCACAACATTTACCTTCACACTTGCACCTGGTGCGAAACAGGCTCCTCCTTTGCTCAGGTTCATTCTCACCACTCAACAGGACTCTTCTGTTAATCAACGTTTCTCCTCTTTCAGCATCTTCAGAATTTGATGATCTGGCATCTTCATCTACATGCGCAACTCTAGCCTGGACTTCATTTCTCCTGTCTGTTCTGCCTTGGCGCTGAGGACATTCAAATGCCCTATGACCTTCTTCTCCACAGTGAAAACATGTTCCACGGAAGCCTCCTCTTCCAGATGCTTGTCCTCTTCCTCTTCCTCTTTGATCTCTATTATTCTGATCCTGGAAGCAATTGGAATTATTTCCACGCTGATTCTGACTGCTACTAGCCTCATCCTTCTTTTTCGGATCTTCATTTCGGTCACCATATGACCGTCCACTAGATTGTCCACCGCGACCTCTTCCGTTTTGTCTGCTCTCAAACTTCTTGTTCAGCTTTTCCTCTACTTTTAGGGCAAATTGGTATGCCTCCTCAATACTGTTCATTCGAACCAGATTCAACTCCTCCTGAATGCTTGGACTTAACCCACTAAGGTATCGGGCAACTTTCTCCTTATCAGCTTCTGCATGGCCTGTTCTGATGAGGAGTCGATAGAACTCCTCTGTATACTCCTGAACAGATCTTCCTGCTTGCTTCAAACTTTGCATTTTCTTTAGTAGATCAAGCTCATAATCAACAGGAATGAACTATCACTTCAATTTATCCACCATCCGATCCCATCTTGTGATTTTATCTTTCCCTCTTCTATTTCGCTCCAATTGAATTTCTTGCCACCAGATCTTCGCATGACCTTTCAGTCTGGCCTTCACAAATTTGACCCTATCAGGATCCTCAACATCTTCATACTCAAAATATTCCTCACATTCATTGATCCAGTCGATCAATTCCTCTGGGTTAAGATTTTTAGAAAATGTAGGAACCTCAATCTTAGGTCTTTTCCCAATCTTGGAAATCGCTCAAAAAAGTCTTTCCTCCTGGTTCACAATTTCAACTTCTCCTTCTTGATATTCTTCTTCGGCTTCATCCTCACTTTCCTCTCTGACATTAAGATTCATTCCTCTACGAATCTCTTCTTGCAATGCTTGCACTTGTCTCTGCAACTCTCTAACCTCAGGTGTCACAACACCAAGTCTTCCACCACGTTCTCTTTGTGGAGGAATTTTCACGATGCGTGCTAAAACCCTAACCACGGTCCTGGTGCAAACTGCCTCACAGTCGGCGATCTGTTTACACACTCAAGAACTCCTGCTCTGATACCACTTGATGAAGGGTGCTCCCCTTAATACCACAAACACATAACAGAAATAGACAAACCATAACAGTATGCAAGAACTATTACCCAGAACTATTCTGAACTGCCTAAGACAATAAGACAGCCTTCCTTATATAGGCAATTTTCCACCGCCTGGGAAGGTTCCAGAATTTTAGCCAATAAGGCCGACCAAACTTAAAATTATTTTTATTTTACATTTCATTACATCATAGTCGGCTCAAGATGACCTTTGAAACCCGAACAGAAATTTTGAAGAAAATTATTTTCGCCATTTCAGGTGGCCCAACTTCCGAATTTTTGACCTCATCCGGGGCCTCTAAAGCCTTCAATAATGAGTTCAAAGTTTCTGTACCCTGCTTCCAATACCAAAAATCTTCAATATCTTCCAATATACACTTGATCTGGCAATGAAACTTTAGTGGCAGACTTATATGACCAAAATGAACCTCCAAGAAAGAAATCAGATCATTCTGAGCACATACGAAAATTACCAAAAATAGTAACTTTCCAAAAATAGCAGCTCTGCACAAAATAGCCCTTATTGAATACAAAAACAAAAATATTTTTGGGTGATGCAAGATTGCTCTTACACCCAGGATGCTCCTGCATAAGAAGTGGTACCTACATAAGTCACCCTTAGGAGTAGGATGAGAACTATCCTCTTTATCTATTGTGTCTCCTATAAATAGATATCATATCACATCATAAGCCCCCAGCTAAGGTCCTCCTCATCTCTATATCATGCATAATCATTCATCTTTGTGATAACACCCTATGCCCTACCAAAATGACACCATAGCCTACTAATGACAAACCGCTTGACTATGCCCTCCTATCTGCCTAATAGAAGCCTACTATAAAATATATACATCAGCTCATCCTTGGACTCATTCAACTTCTCACACTTAATGTAGGGATGCAATGTAAAATAATGAGTATCATTGAGTCATCGACACCAATATGGTGTATCTATTACATGACTCTACTGAATAAACCATGAATACTTGTTTATGTAGGGCTACCCTCTCTACTTGGGTTTTATTCTACGGTAGATCACAATGATATTCTCCCATTCCCACACCTATTCTACGATGGTCCCTACTAATAAAATATTACCCTCCCTCTAGATAATATCGTGAAGCTCATGATACATGTCTACTAGGAGAGAGGTTCCCCATGCCATCCATCGAGGTCAAGCCAATAAATCCATAAAAAGTTTACCCTAGCCACACTAGAATTCTCTGTGACTCCAGTTAGTACCAATCACATGATTGATCAAATAATAGATAATGTAGGACACATGATACCAATTACCATAATTTTCCATCATAAGCTCCCAAAGGATAACACGGTCCATGATAGTGAAATCTACAAATACAATCTTCATAGTCATGATCCTGTTAGTAGGAGATTGATCCAAATATATCTGCAAGATCAAATTTTAGTATCAGTATCAAGATTAGCAAAAGTGAAGCATAACATATGACTTAATCAAGAATATGTGATTATCAAAGAAAAATTACCACCTCTCTATGGTAAGGGATGCGTAGAATATGGTACACATCCTTGAGTGTTACCATCACCTATCTAATAGGTAAAAGGAATGTATTATGCTCCAAATGAAATCAATCTATGAGTATAATAAAAAATGATGGTTTTCCTAAATATGGGGCATTTGTATCAACTCTCCAAGTCCCATGGACTCTATAGTACATCTTTCAATAGAAACTAATTAGGGCACAAGCTAGAGTCCCACTAGGTGAGGAGCCCTAATGACTAAGTTTGGAAATCAATGCTACATATTTAACACAAGCAGAAAAACATTAGAATAAATCAAAAATATATCATAAAGTTACTAAAAGAATCAACAAAGTATTAACAAAAGATATAAGTGCTTCTAGTTAAGATGCCAAGCAATCAGAAACTAAGAAAAAGAAAAATAACACTCCATAGTTCAGATTAATTTTGTACGACATTTCTTAGTATATCGGTATGACATTTCATAATGGTGCAATATTTCACACCATATTGCATGACTAATGGTTCCCACTAGTGTGATACTTCACACAAAAGTGGTACAACACTTCAACTTTGTATGAAATGTCATACAACACTTCATTTTTCTTAAGCAAAAGTCAAAAACAAATCTTGAATGAAATAAGGGAAATGAACTTAGGTCCTAAGAGTCATTATCATTTTGAAAATCAAACACAATCTTGAATGATCTAAATTTGAAAGAACAAGCATCTCTATTCCCTCCTTTTCAATTCAAGCAAAGTACAAATTCAATCTTGAATGCCTTAAGGACAAAACAATGCACTTCAAAGTTCTAAATCAAACACGATAAGTCAATCTTGAATGCCCAAGTCAAAGAAACTGCAAACACTCGAAAAGTCTTTTGGAAAAAGAACAAATCAAAGCCTAAAAACTTGTGTCTTTAGTTATTCAAATTCAAACATCACTTAATCAAATTGGGAAAAAGAACAACTTGCTTGATGTGCATCTAGCAACTTTTATTTTTTGTAAAACCTGTTAAAGTAAGCAACGTAGAACATTTGGACTCGGACAAGTTCACTTGTTCTACTTTTAGCGAGGCCTGTCTAGGGAGAAAAGAACTTCCTCCTCAGAAAATGACCTCAAACCGGTATCCCCCCTGGCCAATATATAAATAAAGTGAAGGCAAAAAGTACTCACTTATATCTCCTAATCCACGGGTGTTTTGTGCCAAATGCAAATGTCTAGGGACAAGTAAATATTCCTCCCACAACGTTGTTGGCTAGGCTCTTAAGTGAGTCATAGGCAGTCAGCATAACCAGGTATGGAGACTCAACAGAACTATTAAAAACCTAATAAAATAGAGGCTACCCTATCTACATTTGAAAGTATCAAAATCCTTGTGCAAGGACCGATTCCAAGGGGTTTACCGGGTTGCCTCAAGATTAATCACCATTTGTATTCCCTTCTAGGGGTAACCAAGATGTGGGCAAGCAATTTTGATACTCACCTTCCTTAGGTAGATCTATTTGAAGTGCTTGACAGTCAAATACTCCATGAGAACATTGTTGGAACATACACTTTCAAAGCTTTAGTAGAGTCACTTATCCTGTTTGTATCCCACAAGGTTGCTTTGTCCCTTGTGGAGATTACTTTTCCAAAAATATTTGTTGAAATCTATCCTTTGCCATTGGGAAACATCAAATTGATCAACAAACCTAGTTTGAGATACTCAAGACATTTTTCAGAGAAACTCTTGAAATTAGATATCCAAAGAACCTTTTTTTGTCTCAAACCAACTTATCAGAATTTCCCCAAGTTATGCCAAATTCGATCAAACATCCGAAAGCTAAGTTGCCCAAATCCAAAGCTTATCAAGAGAATAAAGTTGCAGAAAGAAACCTTAAGAGCCATCAATCCTCTATATAAGCAACCCAAGCAGAAGAAAAATATCAAGAAAAGCTTGATAATATTGGCTATAACGCAAGAGTCAAAAAGTTTGCCTACCGATTCTGAGTGAACCATCGCTACATTAGTCTTGAAAGAGAAGATTAGATAGGATCCATCACATGTCCATTCTACCTTTAGATCTCAAAATCCTATCTCGGTAGTCCTTCATCCTAGTCTCATCCTAGTTTCATCTCAGCATCATCACCAAATCCTTAGTTGCATTCTAGAGTCCTTAGCTGCATTCACCATCATCTTCCTAGTAGCATCATAGATCATCCATCTCAATTACATTTGCATCATCCGTTTAGAGAAAGCATTGTTCCATCATCCTTCACCATCTTTCCATCAGCAATCCACAATTAGAGTCCCATATCCTTCATCCAATATCCAAATCAGAACTCACCATCCTTTTGCCCAAAATCTAGAGATCTAAATCCACAAGTACTTAGTGTTCAAAAACTTTGAGTTGTTTCCATCCCTTATCCTAAATCAAAAATCATCCCCTTTTTGACAGAGCATTGTCTAAAGAAAATCCAACTTGTCCTTGCATAGCCTCATCATCTCGAGCAAGAGATTGGCTTGTATTGATAAGAATCCAATTGACCGAAGATCATTAGTCTATCCTAGGTTGGCCAAATCCTATCACTGATCCTCCATTGGGAAAAATAGCAGCTCATTATTGACACTTAGTAGTCTTCCACCAGCATCCCACCAATCCTCCACCCAATCTTGACCCAAATCAGAGCATCCCATCAAGCCTCCATCATCACCAAGCTTTTTTACCAATCTTCCACCATCCTTTATCCAAATCCAAGTATTTCACCAATCCTTGCATTTGCATTCTATAAATTCATCATCCTTAGAAGTTCCTTAAGCTTTCATCTATCATTCTTTAGAATCTTTTAGTAAACATCTTGCATTCATCTAGCATCTGCATTTCCATGCCTGTCAAGACAAGATCTGGATCTAGGAAGTGAAGGAACATGAATCCTTATCCAATCACCAGCACATCTGATCCCAACATTTTTACTAGTGTAATGGTAGCCTATGATCCTTGAATACAAACTAGTAATACATTGGATGATCCCAATATCCCATCGGCTCATCTGGCAATAGAAACATTTGTGAATCATCTAGAGAATCCACCAGTAGTCAATACACTCATGGCCCAAAACTAGAAAAGCATATTCACTAACTTTGCACAAATGTAGACTTCCATTCCACCATATCTCCATCCTCACATTCCCATAAGTACTATCCAAATCCCAGCACAAGTATACTCTCCATTTATCCAACCGTTCCTTGATCCAACCTTGCAAACATCACAAGGAACCTCCACCATTCCTCTTCTTTTGCAAGGAAGCTTCGCCAGTCCTGTAACACAAGCTGTAACACCATTTGCTCAATTCCCTATCATAGGTACTTCATCATCTGACATGACCACCCAAGCTCTTGCACAAATCCAACGCTTGTCACAAAATCAACTCCCACCTCTTATGCAAACCTTTACACAAGAAGTTCCACCACCTTCCATAAACCAAGAAACACCATTCTTTCCAGGAGGGATGCAATCATCCTTCCCCCTCACTTCACAAGTTCCCACATCCACACCTTTTATGCTAGGAGGGATGCAATTGTCTTTCCCTTTCACTCCATAAGCTTTCGCATCCATACCATCTTTTCCAGGGTCAACGCAATCATTTCCTTCTTTCCCCCAACAAGCCTCCACATTAGTGTCATCTATTCCAGGGGCAGTGCAACCACTCCCCTTTCATACCCAGCAAGCTTCCACATCAACATCACCCTTTTCATGGGGAATGCAAGCATTCTCTTCATTTCACCCCCAACAAGCATCTACCTAGGCACAAGCCCAGCAAAATGCCTTCACCACAAGAATGCCTTCCATGGGTTTTTCAAAACCACCATTCATGTCCCAAACTCCCATCACATCTACCTTCCCAGCATCTGCTGCAACACAATTCCCACCTCATACTAGTCCTCATTGGGGTCTCACTCAAGAAGACATGAAAGAATTTGGAATACCAACTCACTCTCCTACATCTGTATTTGCAAACCAACAAGCCACCTTCTCACAAGCAGCACAACAGCAACCATCTCAACCTCCACCAACCTCATCCTTCACAAGCTATCCATTCCCAACACCCAGTGCTTTTCAGCAAGTTCCTCCACCTCAGTAGCAAAGTTCATCCCATTTCGCAAGTTATCTTGCCCAGTCACCCTTTGCTTCAAGCTTCCCTACATCAATTCCACCCTTAAGCAATATGGGAATGCACCTAACTTATATCGGTCAACCATAGAGACAAGTTCAGCAAGGACCATCTTACCAACAAGCTGTATCATTCCACCAGCCACCCCCACAACAACCATACTTCTAGTCATAGCAACAAACCCCCATCATTCCCCAACAGTAACAAGTTTCCTCCTATCAGTCATAGCAGCAAGTCCCAGTCATCCCACAACACTAGCAAGTAGTCTCATATCCACCACTGCAATATCCCCCTATGCTGCATCAATAATATCCCCAACAAACATCACTCCAAAATCCACTCCAATCTACCTATCCTGCTGGGCCATCTCCATATCCCACTCAACAATACCCACCTCAAATGGGAGTACCCGCTCAAACACCAATCAATGCTGAATGGGAAGCCATGAAGAATTCTCTTAAAGAGCTTCAAACTAGTACTGAGAACAAAACTTACAAGTTTGAGGAGGTGTGTCCTTATCCATTTGACCAGTCCATTGCTAATATACCTTTCCCCAAGCACTTTGAGACACCTAAGTTTGATAAATATCAGGGGAAAGGAGATCTAGTCAATCATATTAAAGAATTCTATATGGCATGCCAAGAAGTGGCTTATAGTGATAACTATCTCTTATGCCTATTCCCTAAAAGCTTGGGAGGAACCATTGTTGAGTGGTTCTACAAAATATCCTGTGGGACTATCACAACCTTTGCTGAACTTTTTGAGAAGTTCATTGCCCACTATGCCCACAATGTTGAGAATGATTTGACCTTGTTAGATCTCTGCAATTCAAAATAGAAAGAAGGAGAAAGCCTAGCTGAATACTTGCAACAATGGTAGAACCTTACCACCAAGTTATCATACCAGCCACCTGAAAAGCACTTGACCAAAATCTTTATTGATAATCTGCATCCTAAGCTGTCCCACTTCATGAGGATGAATTGTCTCCAAACCTATCAAGATATCAAGAGCAAGGGGATAGGTATTTAAAAGTCCCTCCTAGATGAGGGCATGATCCAACACTTCAAAAATGATGCCCAAAAACCCAACAATGATAAATCCTGTTACTAGAATCATAACAAGAACATTGTTACTAATGGAACCACTGATACCAAGCATGTCCAATTTGTCATGGCTAGTCCTCAATCAACTCCTACATACCAATAACAACAAGCACCTATCTATCAGCAACCTCCTCAAGTCCATCAGCAACCCACGCAACAATATCATTCTCAGAATAATCAACAAAATTATCAACAACAAGCCCATCAAGCTTATCAAGGTAATCCAAACAATCAGGTCAATGCCGTTAATGTTGCTCCCAAAAAACATAAGCCCAGAGCTCAAAACAATCCAAGGAAGACCTTCACACCACTGGGCGAACCTCTAGATGTTATCTTTCACCGAATGGCCAAGGCCAACTTGATCACATTTCCACCAATCCAGCTAGTTGATGATACCACTCCCAAGCCTGATTGGTACAAAGATCATGAATACTATGATTATCATCATGTCAAAGGACACACTACTTTGAAGTGTATGAGACTCAAAAACTATATCCAAGATCTCATTAATCAAAAAGAGATTCAAGTAGATACACCCGCTCAAGCCTCGCCAAATGCCAACTTAAAAATTTATCAGAATGTGTTCCCACAACACAATGCTGGGAACAACCAAACTAATACCAATCATTCCTAGAATCATGGAAAGGGTAAGCAAGAAGATCACACTACTGCCTATATCAATTATGATAATATTGTTGGATGTATAACCCAAGTTGTGCCCACAGTCAATGCAATCCATATCAGAGGAGCAGATCGTCAATGTGCTATTACTACCCATAGAGGCCGGATCACTATTTTTGGTGCCCAACCAAGGCTAGCACACAATGCACACAATGCACAATACAACCTCATAGAAGATCTGGGGAACACACCAGCCCAAATATCCATCTTGGACCTTCTTCGCACTTCACCTCTCCATCAGGAGATCCTTAACTAAGCTCTCAAAGAAGGACATGTCCCCACAGACATTAACACCACCCAGTTTGAGACCCTTGTGGGACATCTATCTATAGCCTATGCTTTATCCTTCAAAACATATGACATACCAGACATTACACCTAATCATACTCTCCCTCTCCACATCACCATCATGGTCAGAGACTTTGCCATCAAATGGGTCTTAATAGATAATGGCTCAGCCCTGAACTTGTGTACTTTGAAATTCATTCAGTAGATTGGGTTCACCCAGGCCGATATAGCACATGAAGTAATCACTATCAAAGCCTATGATAATTTGGAGCATACCTCTAAAGGTACCATTACTTTTCCCATTCAGCTGGGCCCAGCAACATGGGATACTATTTTCCATGTTGTTGATCTTGACCTACCATTTAATATCCTCCTAGGCCGACCATGGATTCATTCCATTAAGGCTGTACCATCTACTTACCATCAGTGCATCAAATTTTTGCATCAAGGCACTGAGGTTACCATCCATGCTGAACCCGAACCCTTCGCATACTGTCATGTGATGGAAGCATCATTCCCTCACTCCACTCATTGTCCTGGAACTAACATTGGTACTTCTATTGCCAGCTCATCCCGATCCCATTGCAATCCAAAAACCATTCTCACCTCCACCCTCTCTTCCATCAAGATCAATAACCAGGGTTGTGGTGAATATAGCCTACATGATGCATTTTCCGTAGGGGCCCTCCCGCTTGATCCACATACTCAAGCGCACTCGAATCACCAAAGCAAGCCTATTGAAGAGCATCATGAAATCAAGAGAATGGGACCTATGACTTTTGAATCCCATGGCACATTAAACAGTCAAGAAATGGATCCTGACATTAATAGGTGGTTGTACAAAGATCCCCCACCATGTGACAAACAACTTCTTGGCTACTTCAAAGATAAATACCCACAATCGCACAAGTACACTACTAAGCAATGGAACTACCAAGGTGGTGGTCTAGGACCACAAGAAGGTGGAAGCAAAAACCCAATTATAGCATCCAAGAACCCACAACATCAGGGTCTTGGCTTTAATACCCCTCGCCTGCATATACAAGGGCCCAATACCACAACTGGGGGCACCAACATGACTAGCATTCCCCTCTTAAATAGCCAAGATGACCTCGTAGAGATTGAAGACATCCCTAAAGAGAAAGAAATTAGATCCTATGACAATATCTTTGACAATGACACCCTCCTAAGGACTTCTATCCTCCAACAACTTGCCATCAATCTCATAGAACTTCCCCTCATTCACCCTCAACTCATAGACTAGGACCAACCAAGCATTGCACACATTGATGAGTTCCAAAGCACGAAAGCACTCCTAGAATTCATGGGGGCATCAGGCCCACAATCAGTTCACAATTCAAAGTCAACTCACATCTATAAGCTTGACCCAGAAGGATACTTCAGAGAGGAGGCAAGCTTTAGCTCCAAAAGAGAAATAGAAAGAGTAAAACATGAGTCCTTATGTGAAAACCCTTCTGGGGCACATTTTGATTCCAAAAAAGTAAAAATAAAGATCATATCTTCTAGTGAAAACTTGGCAATTCAAGCACTAGAAGATGAAGACTTGCCTCTTCCTCCCATCCAGGATTACAAACCTGAGTAGTCACCTATCATCATAGAAGAAACCAAGCCAGTCAACTTAGGTACAGAGGAATGTCTGAGGATCACCTACATTGCAGCCAACATGATAGAAGGTGAAGAAATGGCTTTCACTGCGCTACTTCAAGAAGCTACTAGAAACTTTGCATGGTCATATGCACACATGCCTGGACATGATCCTAAACTTGTTGTTCATCATCTAGCCGTAGACCCCAATGTTAAGCCAGTAAAGTAGAAGCTATGCAAAATGCATCCCAAAGTAGCTCTATTGGTAAAATCAAAACTAGAAAAGCTCTTGGATGAAAAGATTATTAGAGCTATAGATTATTGAGATTGGATCTCCAACATGGTACTTGTCACAAATCCTTCTAGTGACATCTAAATTTGTACAGATTTCAGGGACCTAAACAAGGCATTTCCTAAAGATGATTTCCCACTACCTAACATAGACATGATCGTAGATCTTATAGCAGGCCATGAAATGTTGTCACTAATGGATGGTTTCTCTGGATACAATCAGATTCATATAGCAGCAAAAGACCAACACAAAATATCATTCACCACTCCATGGGGTACCTTTTGCTATAACATGATGCCCTTTGGTCTAAAGAATGCAGGAGCCACATATCAAAGAGCGATGATAACAATCTTCCATGACATGATCCACAAGATCCTAGAGGACTATGTGGATGATATTCTTGCAAAATCAAAGACATGCCATGAACACCTTGACATTCTTGAGAGTGTGTTTGATCACCTGCAACACTATGGGTTACGGCTCAATCCAAAGAAATGTGTCTTTGGTGTTACATCTGGAAAGCTCCTAGGTTTCATAGTATCATGAAGAGGCATAGAGATTGACCCTAAAAAGGTCAAAGAAATAACAGAAATGCCTCCCCCAAGAACACTTTGATAGCTCAAAAGCCTACAAGGAAAGCTTCAATTAGTACATTGGTTCATTTCTCAACTGGCAAACAAGTGCCAACCTTTCATGCATCTTTTATGCAAAGACACAAGCTTCAAATGGGATCCCATATGTCAAAGAAGCTTTGATAAGCTCAAGGAGTATCTAGCCAATTCTCCAATCCTAGTACCACCAGTTCCAGGATGCCCTCTCATACTCTACATCTTAGCAACCACTATAGCACTAGGGGCACTCCTAGCTCAGCATGATGATGGAAACAAAGAGAGAGCCATCTACTACATTAGTCAAACTCTTGTCAGCTATGAGCTTAATTACTCACCCATGGAAAAAGCATGCCTTGCAGTGGTTTTTGCCACTCAAAAGCTTAGAGATTACATTCTCAGTCACACAATCAGGCTCATTTCAAAAGTGGACCCCCTCAAATATCTACTATCAAAGACAACTCTCATAGGCTATATGGAAAAATGGGTCATGATACTCAGTGAGTTTGACATCCAGTACATAGATCGAAAAGCAATCAAAGGGCAAGTCATTGCCGATCAGCTAGCAGAAGCACCACTGGTGGATGCTTATCCACTAATCATGGAATTCTCTCATGAACACTTATGTATGATCGAAGAAAAACCCATATGGAAACTATACTTTGATGGCTCCTACACATCACATGGATTAGGGGCAGGAATCCTATTCGTCACACCTCAAGGTGACTACATCCCAAAGTCATTCAAGTTGGGATTTTCATGTACCAACAACATTGTAGAATATGAGGCACTCATCTTAGGTCTCAAAATAGCCATTCAATGGAATATCACAGAACTGCAAGTGTTCGGTGATTCACAGCTGATTATCAAGCAAGTCATAGATGAATATCAAACAAAGGACAACAGGCTGCTACCTTACAAAGAACTCATGGATAGATTGAAAGAGCATTTCCTGAATCTACAATTCACACAGATACCCAGACTTCAGGACAAAGCAGCAGACGCAATGGCAACTATTGGATCCTTGTTAGAAATCCCATGCGATGCACCATAGTATGATTTCCTAGTCAAGCAAGTACATACACCAGCTTATGAGAACGCTGATGTAGAAATGGTTTGTGTCTTGGTCGGTCCCTAGTCCCTGTGGTACCATGACATCTATGCATATCTAAAGAATGGTATCATATCTCCCCATCTCACTAATAACCAATGCCAAAACCTTATTCACAGAGCTTCCCACTACACTCTTGTAGCCAACACCCTTTATCATCGAGGGTATCACAATATCCTCTCTATGTGTTTAGATTCAAATGAGGTCATCTTGGCTTTACAAGAGGTCCACGCTAGAATTTGTGGTGCCCATACGAGTGGCATGGTTCTAGCTAAGTAGTTTCTTCGAGTTGGGTATTGTTGGCCAACCATGGAACATGATGCTTGCAATTTTGTTAGAAAATGTTTACCATGTTAGTAGCATGCAAATTTGATTCATGCACCAGCACAAGATTTGCAGCCCATTGTGCCACCTTGGCCATTTTCATGTTGGGGCTTTGACCTTGTCAGCTTAATCACTCCCCTTTCCTTGGATGGACACAAGTACATAATCACTACCATAGAGTACTTCGCTAAATGGGTTGAAGCGATTCCACTCACCCTAACTACTGGTATCCAAATATCCAAGTTCATCCTTTACCACATCATTTGTCACTTTGGCATACCATCTACAATCTTCACTGACCATGGCACACCTTTTGAAAACTAGCATGTGTATGATCTATGTGCTAGACTCCACATCCATCACCATTTCTCCAATCCATATTTCCCTTAAGGAAATGGCCAAGTTGAGGCAACCAATAAAACTATCTTGAAAATCCTCAAGAAGGTTGTCAATGATTTTGGTCGTGACTGGCATCTCCAAATTAATCCCACCCTTTGGGCCTACCATACTTCTTATCACACTCCCACAGGCACCACCCCATATTCCCTTGTATATGGTGCTGAAGCCATTTTGCTGATCAAGGTTGAGCTCCCATCATTGCGAGTCTCCATGAAGAACTACACCACTGATGAAGACTATCATGTGGCCTGTCTCACACAGCTAGACCTGTTAGATGAAAAGAGACAACAAGCCTATGATCACCTAGTTGCATACCAGAATCAACTCAAAAGGAGTTATAACAAGAAGGTCCATCCTAGACAATTTCAAGTTCGTGACATGGTCCTCAAAGAAAATCAAAAAGTCCAAGCAAACAGAGAAAAGAAAGGCAAGTTTGAGCCTACTTGGTTGGGCCCCTATGTTGTCACAGCATGCTTCGGCTCCGGTGCCTATCAACTATCTACACCAGAAGGTGCACCTTTGAATCATCCCATTAACATCATACATCTGAAGAGGTTCTATGCCTGAACTAGATCTACATATTCAAAAAATCCATAAAAATTGAAAAAAGCAAAAAGAAGCTAAAAAAAGAAAAAAAAGAAAAAAAAGAAAAAGAAAAACAATCGTCCAATGGTGAAAACTTGGCAATTCAAGTGCCTTGGACAAGTATGTTGGTGAAAACCTGGCAAATAGGTGCCATACATAGTGGACCGAGTCATTATCTATCAAACTCCCATCCCTCCATCCCAACATCTCAATCCTTTTTCTACCATCCCCATCCCCATCCACCATCCCCCAGCATTCCTCTTTTTCATAATCCTCCACCAAATCTGCAATCCTACCTGCACATATCTTGTACCATATCTTGTATCATATCCTGTATAGTGAGATCTTCCTATCCCCAATCCTGAGCTTCTGTACATCTCCGTTATATCTCTTTTCCTATCCATTATACATATCCTCTTGTCTTGTTGTACATAGTCCTTGTCAGTCCTGCAGCAGCATTTGATCATCACACTTTGTCCTACCTAGCCTTGTACTTCAACAACATCACTTGTCGACTATTCTTGCTCACTGTGCTTATCCTTTGACTTCATCATTTGCTAGCGACCAACAACACTCATTCTCCCATCAATCAGTGGGTCCTTGAGGATGTATCCTTCCTCCTGTCTGATCCAATCTTCCACCCATCACACTAGGTCCGTGTCAATGCATCCTTCCACACGTTCAGACCAATCTTCCCACCATCAATCCCATCTGTCACATCAAATATCTCTCTCCTTGGAAAAGGATGTCCTTTTGGAGTTCTCATTTTGGTCTTGGATTCTGTCCTTTGGATCTTGTTAATCTTTTATGGCTTCTCATTGTTCTCTACTCAAGGTCACCATGATCCTTTATATCATGATGCGCTGCAAATGAGGATAATTTGGGGCAAGGTCTTTTGATCTTTTGCTTCTACCTGTGAGTCAGTCATGTGTTTGTGGTTTCTTCAACATCATTTCCACCATGCTTCCTCTTGGGTTCATGCATGATGATGGGGCAACCCTACGTGTCTTTTTAGCATCAGTCCTATGCAACAATGGTGACAAGGCCTCGTGATCCTAGTATCCTTGGCAAGTCTCTAGCATTGCTCTATTAAACTAGGTTGTGCTCTCCACATTTTCACTTGGAGCTTCCCCCAATCCCCAGCATCTTGCATCATATAGATTAATCTTACATCTTGCATCTCTCATATAGCTACATCCTACATTTTGCATTCCATCTCATCTTGCATTCACCCATCTTTTCTCTTGAGAGTTTGGTTATTTATCTCCCCTTCTTCCTAGGTCCTTCTTTCTCTATTTCCTTTCGAGAAAATTCCACAATGTTTACTCCTTGCCTTATTTTCTCGAAGGGCCACAACCCCTCTTTCCTCTAAATTCTAGCCTTGGGCATCTTATTTTCTTGTCTTTGACACCATGGCACTTGCGGCATCGCATCAAAGAGGGGAAAAATGTAGACACCTAAAAATCCTTTAGAAAATAAAGTATCTTTATTTTCTGAAAAATCCCTGATGACATCATCATTTATTAATTAATTAATTAATTAATTTATTTATTTATTTTTATGTCATTAAATCCCTTTACCTTAATTAAAAATATTTAATTCAGAAATCCCTCCCAAAAATGTTTAAATCTTATTTAAACACTATTCCCCTACTTATTAATTATTTAATTAATAAATTGACAAAAAATCCCAAAATAAATAATTTATTTATTTTTTGCCCAAAACTTGGCCAATTTCCTTAAGACCACTAACCTCTTCCAGAATCTTCTAATCCTTGTTTAATTTTGATTAAAGGCTAATCCCCTCATTTCCTAACCTTAATAGCAACACAAAATATTTAATTAAGATTAAATATTTAATCCTCATGTTTATTAAATTCATTTTAATAAATATTCTCAAACCTAAACCATGGAAATAAATAAATCTTTATTTATTTCCTAAAATCCATGTTTATCCTAAGGAAATTCTAAACTCTTCTAGAAAGTCCTAATCTTAATCCTAATCCCCCCGTAACCTTGTCACATTCCCTAACCAAGGTTAGCGAACTCCTAAGCTTAACCCAAAGTCAACAAACTTCTAGAAACTTTTCTTACATGCATTTATCATGCATTTAAGAAGCCCTTCACCCCTTTCTTACACCCTTTGACCTTAGGCACATTTCCCAAATTGTGCACATCCCTCCTATCTTTCAACCCAATGCCCTTGTGACACTTGTCACAAGAAGGTGGCCCTAAACTAGCACAATCCATCTGCTCCCCTTTGAATGAATCTTGGCCTCTCTTAAGGATTTTGATCCTGGCCACTCATTCCTCCTTCCCAAAAGCCTATGAGTACTCCTCATTTATAAGAGCAAAAACATCCATACACCTTTTATTTCAAGCATTGTTTTCATGCTCATTTAGCTCTAGATATAGCATAATCAATACTAATTGTTAGTCTCTCATCATTTTCAAGCTTTCTTAAAACACATCTTAGCATATATTTAATGGATTAACATAGTTTCTTCCATTGTTTTGCATAAGCATAGCATCATATCACATCTCTATTTGGTTTAAAATCAATCTTAGCATAAACATCATGTAGCTTAATCTTCATTTCAGCATCATTTGATCCTTGAGGCCTTACGGGCAAATTAGGTGTTCTATACCTATTTTGTGCCATTTATGAGGTTTTTATTGATCTCAATCCTTCCTAAAATGCATAAGGAACATGCTCCAAGTGCTTAGAGAGCACACCCACATCCCCTTAAGCAAGAGCAAATCAAACAGTGCTTGGGTGCACCTATTTTAGCTCAATCTGAGGTGGCTTAGTTTAGAGTTTTACTTGTTTTTGATTGATTTCATGCTAGACTAAAATCTAATCCTTGTTTGGCTTGAGTGTTTTCAAAATAGGTTTCCTCAAAAGCCTTGTCCACAATTACCTTCGGAAGATTTAGCATATTGAAAATTGAAAAATGTGTGTCTCTTCAGTATTTAGCAACTTATGTGCATTACCTTCCAAGATTTAGCATGTTGAAAATTGAAAAATGCGTGTCTCTTCAGGATTTAGAAACTTATGTGTGTTTCCTTCAAAGGATTTAGCATGTAAATTACAAACTATAGTACAAGGAATACCCTATATACACCCCCCTCCATATCGTGGTTGTCTACTAGACATGATAAGGAAGAGAAAGAGGAAGAGGATACCTACTACACAATGCAAGGAGATATCATTTTTACATCAATGTACACCATATTCTTAGTGAGGGATATTGTCCCCTACATCCAAGATTATAGATAATTGTGAAAAGGATATGTCACTCATGGAAAAGGATCCTCAATGAAAGAGATCTTATCAACAAGACCCCCACCATAGAGGAGTGCTATTAGACAAAATATCATCTTTCAAAGATAAATCAGGTGGGAACAAAGATTGAATCATCAAGCCCTATACAATAAAGAGGAAGAGGAATCTTTGAAATGAGGGAAACAACTCTAACACAAAAGCTAGGGTAAGTGTTTATAAAGAACATAATTTACAACATAGAGAAGAGGTGATGACCTAGGACAACAACCTCTTATATAAAAAGGTTATCCATAGTCAAAACATCTATCAATATGATGAAATAATATTGCAATATAAATAAATACAACTAAGTTAAGGAAAAAAATTCCCTAGACAAAGAGAAAGAAGGAATAACCATGCCCCCCAGGGATGAAGGCAAGGGATACCTTTACAAAACAAATTTCTTAGAAAAGATATCTTGAATAGGATCTATGGATGATTATAAACATAATACAAAACCATAGAGAGATAGGATAGAAAGAATACCAATTAAGCACAATAAAAAGGCTAATGGATCCTAGGAGACTAGATGGAAATACACCTCTTTCCTCGTAGTGAAGAGACAAGAGGAGATGAAATATATATTATATCAGAACGAGGGGAATACCCGATATCAAAATTATGAAGGAATCATAAAACTGCATGAGAGTGAGATATAATTCCTAAAGTGGCTCTTTCTCTAAAATATTATTTGAAATGATTACAATCAGCAAGTAAATGTGTATTACTATAATGAAAAGGATATTTGTACTTGGACAAAGCATCTTTCTGCATAGGTTTAAGGATTTCTTTCTTGGAATTCATTAATTAAACATACACCTTCTTAGCTACCTGTGGACAAGTATCAGGGTTATCTAAGGTAGGTGTAGGAAGAAGAGGAGGATGACGATCAACATCAACCACCTTGATTTGAGATTGTGAACAACCAACACCATGCATATCCTATTTAGGGGGTATATGAACTGGATAATTGATACCATTCTCATTAACTCCTAGCCCTAAACCTCTATAACCTTGTTTAGTCATCATATTGAATCTTGTAGTGTATATATTATGTACAGCTTCTACAAGAGGTGATTGTTTATCATGCTCATGAGTAAAGGTTGTATAAGGTGGAATAATAGGTTTTGAAGAAGTTTCTTTACCCTTTCCTTTTATATCATCATGAATTAGAGAAGGTAAATCAAATAAGTCTTGGACATCTACATCCTAAACTATAGCTTGAATCCCATCATATGAATAGGAAGAATTGGGATTAACAGATGGAGAATTAGGCATCAGATTAGGAATAGGAATGTAGGGAATAAAATTAGGAATGATAGGATTAGGATTAGGAAGATTAGGAGATGGTGTATCATCTACCAAATTCTTCACATAATCCAAAAGAGTAATAAGTGTACCACATAAATCTTTAATGAAAGTTTTGAAAGTAGGAAGACTAGTATCAGCCAATTTCACAAAGGCATAGGTGAGTGAAAAATGAAGGGTCATCAACATAATGAAGTGAATGTTACTCTCATAAAAATCATAGGTATGGTAAAGAGATTCTAAGAGAAGGGTAATAAAGAACATAATCACACACCAAAGCATCTTAACAATCTTCATAGTAAATGAAATGCAAGAAATATTTTTGGATTTTGTTGAATCTATAGATTTTTTTTTGTATTTTTGAATTTAAAATGCAAGAGCATAAAATAAACCTAATATTAATGGAAGAAGAGATTGAACCACAAATATAACAAAATAGGGTATCTAAATCCATGAAAGAAAAGGAGTAAGCTTGTTGGGTTCACCAAAATAAATAGTTGGGATATGGAGTATGCTTGATAGTAGGATAAATAAGTTAAAATGTAGTGGAGGGGTGTGTGATTGAACATGTTATGGACATATAAATTAAATAAAAAATAAATATGTATCTCAAAAGAAGGCTTCTAAAGAAATCACTATTTTCTAATGTCTGTGCATAGTTTCAAGAAATTCTGCAACCTGCTTCAGATTGGAAATGTCGAGATAGAGAAAACCAAGAAAATTTTGTCCTTATAAGGTGAGGTTGAATTTGACATAGATAGCAGGGCACAATCTTACCCCAGGGTACAATCTTATCCCCAACTAAAGGTCATCCCTGACGTGAAACAACTCTGACATAAATTTTGTTTGCAGATCTTGAAATTTCACCGAAAAGGGTATCCAGATCTACACTTCAATTCATTCTTCTTTACCTGTACCTACAAGAAAAATGGATTTTTTGTTTGGATGATGGGTTTTCCTTAGTCAAACCCTAGTTTTGAATCAACCTTAATAATGGAATTGAAATAGAGAATGCTAGCAAGTAGTAGAAGTAGATCTAACAATGATGCTATGATATTCAATAGATATGCAATTGTATTTCAAATGTAAATAGGTATGTTGATATGAAAGCTTGAACATAACATTATCAAATGTAAATCAAAACCTCCATGATTTTATGCTTGGAATCCACCTTGAGAGAAGAATGAATGGATCTTGAAGATGAAAAAAGGATCATGAAGGAAGATTACACCACCATGATGGCTAGATCTAGGGTTTTGAATGATGAATCTTGAATGCTTGAACCAAATCCCTTCAAGGGCTTGAATAATTGAAGCCTTGATCTTCAATGGAGAAATTGAATGCTTCCTTGAAAACTCTTGATGATATTATTTTTGGATTTTTCTTGAGTGCTTGAGATGGGATTGCAAAACTTGATGTTGGAAGATGAAAATGAGAGAGGAAGGCTTCCTTTTATAGTGATTTAGGGCACAAACTTCTAGAGAGGCCGACATTAGAGAATTAAATCCCAATTAATATTAACCCCTAGAAATGGACCTAGATGAAATGCAATTTAGGGGTTTACCATTTTTAAATCTGAAACAACCAACCCAGAAGCAGGAAAATGAAATTTTCTAGAACACGACATCCTGAAACTTTTGGAAACTAAAATTTTGAGCTAGGGTCAAGGATAAGGTTGAATCTACCATAGGTCAGAGTCAAGGTCCACCTTGACCTAGGTCAATTTCTATGTGATCCTTGACCTTTCAGGTTGTCCTTAACCTAGGAAGTCAAATTTTCCAATTTCTCAGAGAAAGTCTATCAGAAAGAGGGTGGAAATAGGGGGAGAGAAGCAGAAAAGGGGGGAAACTACCAGATCCTTGCAAAGACCCAATCAAGGCACTTGACATGACCCCATACCACTTACTCAAGTGGCTAAATTCTCTTATGATTGAAGTGATTCCATTTTAAGATGATACATATATATTAGAGAAAAAGTAATCTACAACCATGAGAGCATCACATTGCAAGTAGTAAAGTAGAAGACATAAGTACAAAATTGTATACTATATCATACAAGTGCAGAAAGTAAAGAGAAATACATGAGCATAA
Source organism: Chamaecyparis obtusa (assembly GCA_027943335.1). Taxonomy (NCBI): domain Eukaryota; kingdom Viridiplantae; phylum Streptophyta; class Pinopsida; order Cupressales; family Cupressaceae; genus Chamaecyparis; species Chamaecyparis obtusa. The sequence goes on from BSBK01008458.1 coordinate 121,116, forward strand.
AGGAAATGAGGTAAGTATATAACACAATGAAAACATATTGTATCTCATATATATATAAAAACCAGATCATGTCCAACTACAATAAATGAGATCAAAAGGCTCAAGTCAAATGACATAAGGAAATCCTAATACAATCTAAGACTAGCTTCCTCTCTCTTGCATAGGTGGAGCTAGAGGAGGAGGCTAGGCCCTTTTTGGTGCATGTACTACACCCTATCATCTACCAACACTCTGAGAATAATCTGGAAGGCCTCTGGCCTACAATAATTGTGACAATGTAAGAAGCATTATAATGGGCTACTCTCATCTTGTGACAATGTGCCTCCTATCTCACCTAGTCTCACTCCTACCTAATCTCATGTGTTGGGGCTCTATCATTGAATTTTTGTTGATCCCTCATGTCTATAGTAATCTGTGTCTATTGTAAATCCATGTGTAATGATTTCAGTCTCTATGCTAGCACATCATTGCTAGGTTCCCACTACTCCATCTTTGTTGGAGGGCTTTCCTCCTCCATGCTCCCCATGGTCTCCTAACTAGACACTCCTCAAGATCACCAATGTCCATAGCCTCTACCATCACTCACAACCTAGACCTTTTAGGTTTCTTGCTGGAAGAGACACTTCTCCTGGACCTGCTAGCACCTCCTCCTTATCTCCTCTCTCCTCCCCCTCTATCACTACCCTCATCACATCTATCCTTGTCTCCTTTAAATCTCAAATCTATCAACACTGAAAATATAGGGAAGGGATGATCCTAGATCTATCTCTCATACTCAGAAGTGGTACCTACATAAGGCACCCTTAGGAGTAGGATGAGAACTATCCTCTTTAATTGTTGTGTCTCCTATAAATAGATATCATATCGCAGCATAAGCCCCCAGCTAAGGTCCTCCTCATCTATATATCATGCACAATCATTCATCTTTTTGATAACACCCTATGCCCTACCAAAATGACACCATATCCTACTAATGACAAATCATTCGACTATGCCCTCCTGTCTTCCTAATAGTAGCCTACTGTAAAATATATACGTCAGCTCATCCCTAGACTCATTCCACTTCTCACACTTAATTTAGGGATACAATGTAAAATAATGAGTATCATTGAGTCATCGACACCAATATGGTGTATCTATTACATGGCTCTACTAAATAAACCATGAATACTTGTATATGTAGGGCTACCTTCTGTACCTGGGTTATATTCTAGGGAAAATCACAATGATATTCCCCCATCCCCACACCTATTCTATGATGGCCCCTACTAATAAAATATTACCCTCCCTCTAGACAATATCGTGAAACTCATGATACATGTTTGCTAGGAGAGAGGTTCCCCATGCCATCCATCGAGGTCAAGCCAATAAATCCATGACAAGTTTACCCTAGCCACACTGGAATTCTCTCTGACTCCAATTAGTACCAATCATGTGACTGATCAAATAATAGATAATGTAGGACACATGATACCAATTACCATAATTGTCCATCATAAGCTCCCAAAGGATAACATGGTCCATGATAGTGAAATCTACAAATACAATCTTCATAGTCATGATCCTGTTAGTAGGAGATTGATCCAAATATATCTGCAAGATGAAATTTTAGTATCAGTATCAAGATTAGCGAAAGTGAAGCATAACATATGACTTAATCAAGAATAAGTGATTATCAATGTTAGAAATAGGAAATACTAAGAGGTGGGGGTGAATCAGTATTTCACAAACTTTTTCTTTTGCCCACTTATCGATATAACAGATTACTTTAGTGCATACAAAGATTATCAAGCTAATTAAAAAACATAGTAGTAAATAGAAAGAACTCATAACACATCATATGTTCTTGAGGAAACCCTGGCCAAGGGAAAACCTTGGTGGGGATGGTACCCACAAAGATCACTAATCAAAAGTATCTTGTTAGGGATATTGGACCCTGTTAGGAGTCAATTTACAATATATAGTAGATCTATCCTGGTTAAAGGACTTTAGGCCTTGTTAGAAGCCTTAACCCTGTTAGGAGTTAGATTACAAAACCTGATCACCAGCTGAGCTCACTGCCCAAACAGGTAATAAAAAATGTTTCTAAATGTAATATGGTACTACTTACAACTTTTCATCAATAACCTTTTCTGCTATCACAATAAACAACTATCGCAAGTTATCTTTTCTTTCTTTTTACATATCACTTCACTATTTCATTACATTTCAAGTATGCCTAATATATGAGTTATTAAAGATAATTACTTTACATGGTCATCTTCCAAAATCTTTATCCAAGAGTAAACATCTAGGATGTTATCCCTTCATAATGTTAAGTCATTATTTTGACAAGCAAAAATAATCCCTTAACTCTTTCGCTAATACTATCTCCAAAACTATTTTGTCTACAAAAACTGTCTTCGGTAAACTTTGAATAACTTTGTCCGTACTGCTCCAAACTTTATGTGCACTAAGATGGGGTATCCTCATACTCTATAGAAGATTTATTTAATTGCACAAAAAAAAAAATTTCTCCAGTGGACGTCGCCAACTAAATCTTCATCGGGTGCTCTGTCAGGATCACTGTATCCATACTTAGACAATTTCTTCCTTCAACTTGCCATACTTGCATTCCAGATTTTGTGCTCTCAATAGAGATCATATGTTTCCATAATGACAACATCTATGCATCCACATTAGCCAAATTTCCAACAATCTCCCCCTTTGTCATTGGTGGCAACATATGGGAAAATTGGCTAAGTGTGCAAACAAAACTTCAAAAAAACACTTATACAAAATTGTGGCCAAAAGTTATACAATATGTATACAATATCATACTCCATAGAATAGCTCCCCCTATGAGTATCCTTCCTCAACATATATTCAATTTAAGATATCTCTCCCCCTTTGACAACAATGACAAAGATAGGGTGTACAAAAATTTCAAAAACTTTATACCTTATTATCAGTTATTGCAAAGCCGGTAGGCTTGCAACACAATCACCAAACTCTAACTTCCAAGATTCAAAATCTTTCTCCCATATCTTCCTAATGCATTCAACAACATTGAGTAGAGTACTCAATTCGTATGCTGCTGTCTGACAAGCTTGCAGGGAATTGAAGCTAAACTTCTGAAATGATGTCTTTGCTGAAAGACATTGCTCAATTTGATCTTCAACAATTGATATCTTGATTGAGACATACTCTCTCAAGATGTTAACCCTGATCAACTTTCTGTTCTTCTCCTCTGCTAACATTCTAATTTCATCTTTCAATTTCCTTATGTTCTTCTCTATAGAACTTATCTTGACATTAGGGCTTGTCAAGGTGTTTGTCTCAGCTATAATAGCATCTAACTTCTCTCTGATCTTCTTATTCTCTACAAAATTCTTTCCTGTCTCAAAATGTCTCCTCAAATTCTTTATGCATACATCTAAACTACCAATATTATTTCAAATATTTACACTTAAAGTTTGTTGCATTTCTACTTCAAAGTCTTCCTGAACTTTTATCTTAGCAATATCCTTCAAGTTAGAAAATTCAGAGTCAAAAGAATTTATTACCATTTTAGCTTTCTCAACTAGATCTGATTTAGATACCTTAGTGCTGATCACACTCTCAAGTTTCTCTATCAAAACTCTAACTTTGCCTTCAAGGTCTTTCACCTTCTTATTCTTTCCAATAATTTTATTCAGAGATGTGATGAACTCAAGCTGATCATCATCTTCAACTTCTTTTCCAAGGTCTTCAAACATTGAACCAATATGCCTCTTCTTACTGTCAGGTGCACTAATGTCTTCAACTAGTATAGAAGGTGCACTAGAGGTAGTGGCCTCTATCAAAATTTGTTTTCCTTTAACTGACTATTCTGCTAGAACTGATTCTGATACAATTGGTGCTTCCTCTGCCTCTATATTCTTCTCTGATTCTATGACCTTTTCTTGCTCTCCCAAAGCCAAATTGTCAACAATGTTTCCTAGATCATGAAATACTACATCATCTGATTCTAGAGTCACTTTGGTGCCTTCAATATCCATTGATTCTTTGCCAATATTGATATGTGAAGAAGATGGAACTTCTTTAATACCAAATTCCTCTACATGTGGTTCCTCTGATTGCTTCTGCTGAGGGTTTGATTCAACATGCTTTTCTACAACTATATCTGCAAGAACTTGCATTACTGCTTGCTCTGTCTCTTTTTGTACTTCCTCCTTTTTGCCTCCCATTATAAGGATTGTTCTTCTCTTAGTTCTTAATAAAGTTCCAAGAGACTTCAAGAATCTCTTCAAATGATTTTCATCCTTAACTTCACAGAACTGTCTGATTACATGTTCTCTCATCTTTATGTCCTCTTCTTGTGCTCTTTGTTTTCTATTCACAAGTCTGTTATACAAATCTTCTAGGATCTTACCATGAATAGTGCTAAGTTTCTTATCTGCCACAATCATGTGTGTAACCATTGCATTTTCAAAGTTCAATCTATCAAATAATCCATATAGATCATAGAATTTATTCAACTTAGTGAAGTCTCCATGCTTTAATATATCTTCATTAACTCTTTCAATTCTTGGTTTCCAAGTTTTCTTCTTGATTGAAACTACATCATCATCTTTAATGACTGCTACATTTCTAGGTATAGGTGGTACAACCACTTTCTGTCTCTTATTGGGTCCTGTTGCACTCACTTTTACTCTTTTTCTAGGAATAGGAGAAAAAGATTTATCTCCTTCATCTTTTTTAGGTACTTCAACTTTTACCTTTACTGCAATAGGATCAATAGGATCTGCACTTGATGTCTTAGGTGGAATTACAAGATTTTGACTTTTCTTTGAGGCTTCTACAGTCTTCTTAGCTATGTCAAACTCATGACTTGACATACCCGATTCTTTCAATATTTTCTTCATAGTAGATTCAACTCTCTTACTAGATTGCTTCTTTTCTCTCAAACTTATTACAGAGTTGAAATTCTCTTCATAGGTTCCAAACCTATTTGCATGACCATCCAACTCACACTTTAACAATCTATTCACATATCCTACTATTTCTACTTCAGATATTTCATAGCCAAGAGGGTCTATGAATTCCATCCTAGGCTTAACTACTTCAATGTAGGTGAAATCAGTGTCAACCATAAAACAAATGTCATATTTATGCTTTTCAACTAAGCATTGAGGAATCCTTTATTTGTTCTTAACAATATTCTGAAAAGTCTTCAATACAAGCTTTACACTATCATTACCTTTATCAAAAAGGTGCTTCATGTAGACTGAGTTTATTCTTTCCATTGTGTTCACATTGTCACTCCAATCAACTGTGTAAGGAAATCTTCTCAAAATATGGAAAAACATATAGGTTATCAGAGATGAAAACCTAAACTATGTGTACTTAGCCTTCTTAATCTAACCTAAGCTCTCAAATAACTGAATTTTCAAAATTTCACATAGGTCTACTGGTTTCTTCTCAATACACATAAGATAAGCTAAATGAATCATTCTTGTAGCCATGACATCTTCCCTTGAACTACCACAAAATTTAGTTGTTAGGATCTTGCAAAGGTACCTAACATCATCTTGCTTAATCTTACTTATCACAATTCCTCTACCATTATAACTAGATCCAGTGTTGTCTAAAACAATCTTCCTCATGTTCTTTTCATTCAGTGGAATCTCTCCAACTTTTGATAATCTAGTAACTTCATGAATTAGGTCAGCAATTATATCAATAACTCTATCCTCCATCCAAAATTTCCCATTGTAGATTCTACTTAAAATGATCTTAGTACATTCATCATCATTGAATTAATACTTCATGGAATATTTGATAATTTCATTGTTCTCTAGGTGCCCATAAGATGGTTTAACTAACATTTCTTGATTGTACAATTTCCTATAATCATCACTAAAATTTGCATCTCCCAAAGTTTCAAACTTGCAACCTAAATATCCTTTAACATTCTCAATGTGCAATACTCTGTCTAGTACAGATGATAATGCTACACTGTCATCAATTTCAGTTGGTTCTACTAGTTCTTTCTTAATCTTTGGTCTATTCTTATCCTTAACATTATGAACCATAGAAATATCCATCTTATCAACTGATTAAAGATCAAAAAATACCTCAACTTTGCAAATCTAGGGTTTTGGTATGATCATCGCTGTAAACTACTTCCAAACTTCTTCAAATCCTCCTCAACTCACTTTTCTTCTTTAAAATCACTTTTTAATTGCTTTGTAATTGTAAGAACTTCAATTTCAACCTTATAACACTTCACATTAACTCGATCTAACATCGCATTCATTCATTTTGCCGCTAAAACCTCAAAAAGTTGATTCTGCGAACCTGCAACCATAAAACTTTCTGCGACCTCGTAAAACACAATATTTTCTTTTGTGCACTTAACCATAGCATTAGTACAACATAATAAACCTATATCTAACTGCACAAAACTTAACTCATTCAACTTCCTAATCTAAATTAATCCTAAGTCCTAAACTATAGAAACTTACATAATTTAAGTACTTAAAGAAGGGTCAGGTAAAGATTCATCCTTACCATTGGTTACATTACCTTCCCGACTACTTTCAGTGCTGATTGTACCTCCTTGATCTATTCCTTTGTCAAATTTTACTTCATCTTTATTGCTACAACAACCTTTCTCTTTGTTTCCTGCATTTTCATTCCTTCTTGCATTGTTCCTAGGGTTAGGGTTATGATGATAACCTCCATTGTTCATTCTGCAAAATGTTGCTGAGTATCCAAACTTGTTGCATATCTAAAAAATGATTCCATTGTTTCCAAATCTTTGTCCTTGCTGGTTAATCTGTGACCTGTAATTTTTGGCAATATGTCCTACTTTGTTTCATCTAAAACATACTACCAATTTTCTTTGATTCATTTCTTCAATAGATTTCTTATCTGCATTGTTAGTATTCCCAATCATTCTATCATAATTATTCAAAATTACTTTAGGTCTTCTACATTCATTAGCTCTATGTCCAAAACTATGACAATTATAACAATGTCCATTAAGAGGTTTAAATTGCTTACCTGTGCAATCTCTCTTCATGTGCCCAATAGTATTACAAGAAAAACATCTACCTTTGAATTCTCTTTGCATACCTTTAGATGATTCTTCCTATTTTGATTCTTCTTGCTTTGATTCTTCTTTCTCTCTAGGTGGTTCTTCTTTAGGTGGATCTTCCAATGTGTTCTCATCTAGCTTTATTTCCTCCACACTTTCAGATGTCTTCAGATCTAGCTTCTTACTTTCATGGTTTGTTCTAAACATACTATATCCAAATCCAGTCTTATCAAAGAATGGTTCTTCAAAAGAAATTTGTTTTTCAGTCTTATCACTTTTTGAATATAGCCTTTCAAGTTGTTGTTTAGATTGAGTTAATTCACCTTTTACAATTTTATTATACTTCTCAAGTTCCACATACTGCACTTTTACTTTTTCAGATTCGAATGTTTCCTTTTCAAGTCTTGACCTCAGATCTTCATTCTCAATTTTCAATTTTTCATTATCAGATCTCAAATTTCCATCTTTCATACTAAGCTTCAGATTTACTATCTTCAAATCATGCTTAAGGATCTCATTTTCTTTTTCTAATTCATCACAATCCTCAACAAGCATATCAGATTTCTTTTCAGATTTCAGATCTTCAATCTTACCTTTTAATTTGTCAATAGCATTCTTTGCATCTTCATATTTTCTTCTTAAGGAGTTTCTTTCATCAGTAAGCATATCAATCTGTTCAAGAGCTTCTTCAAGATTCTTCTGAAGTTGATCCATATCCATAGAGATCTTACTCAAGCTACTAAGCTTTCCTTGAATGTTCCTTCTTCGAGTAACTGTGCTCTGATACCAATTGTTAGAAATAGGAAATACTGAGAGGGGGGGGTGAATCAGTATTTCACAAACTTTTCCTTTTGCCCACTTATGGATATAACAGATTACTTTAGTGCATACAAAGATTATCAAGATGATTAACAAACATAGCAGTAAGTAGAAAGAATTCATAACACATCATAATATGTTCTCGAGGAAACCCTGGCCAAGGGAAAACCCCGGTGGGGATGGTACCCACAAAGATCACTAATCAAAAGTATCTTGTTAGGGATATTGGACCCTATTAGGAGTCAATTTACAATATATAGTAGATCTATCCTGGTTAAAGGACTTTAGGCCTTGTTAGAAGCCTTAACCCTGTTAGGAGTTAGATTACAAAACCTGATCACCAGCTGAGCTCACTGCCCAAATAGGTAATACAAAATGTTTCTAACTATAATATGGTACTACTTACAACTTTGCATCAATAGCATTTGCTGCTATCACAATAAACAACTATCACAAGTTATCTTTTCTTTCTTTTTACATATCACTTCACTATTTCATTACATTTCAAGTATGCCTAATGTATGAGTTATTAAAGCTAATAAATTTACATGGTCGGCTTCCAAAATATTTATCCAAGAGTAAACATCTAGGATGTCATCCCTTCATAATGTTAAGTCATTATTTTTACAAGAAAAAATAATCCCTTAACTCTTTCGCCAATACTGTCTCCAAAACTGTTTTGTCTGCAAAAACTATCTTCGGTAAACTTTGAATATCTTTGTCCATACTGCTCCAAACTTTATGCACACTGAGATGGGGTATCCTCATACTCTATAGAAGCTTTAGTTAATTGCACAAAAAAAAATATTTCTCCAGTGGACGTCACCAACTAAATCTTCATCAGGTGCTCTGTCAGGATCACTGTATCCATACTTAGACAATTTCTTCCTTCAACTTGCCATACTTGCATTCCAGATTCTGCGCTCTCAATAGAGATCATATGTTGCCATAATGAAAACATCTATGTATCCACATTATCCAAATTGCCAACAATCAAGGAAAAATTACCACCTCTCTATGGTAAGGGATGCGTAGAATATGGTACACATCCTCGAGTGTTACCATCACCTATCTAATAGGTAAATGGAATGTATTATGCTCCAAATGAAATCACTCTATGAGTATAATGAAAAATGATGGTTTTCCTGAATATGGGGCATTTGTATCAACTCTCCAAGTCCCATGGACTCTATAGTACATCTTTCAATAGAAACTAATTAGGGCACAAGCTAGAGACCCACTAGGTGAGGAGCCCTAATGACTAAGTTTGGAAATCAATGCTACATATTTAACACAAGCAGAAAAACATTAGAATAAATCAAAAATATATCATAAAGTTACTAAAAGAATCAACAAAGTATTAACAAAAGATATAAGTGCTTCTAGTTAAGATGCCAAGCAATCAGAAACTAAGAAAAAGAAAAATAACACTCCATAGTTCTGATTAATTTTGTACGACATTTCTTAGTATATCGGTATGACATTTCATAATGGTGCAATATTTCACACCATATTGCATGACTAATGGGTCCCACTAGTGTGATACTTCACACAAAAGTGGTACAACACTTCAACTTTGTACAAAATGTCATACCAACTTTCTCAGTAAAGTGGTGCAAAAATTGAAATTTTCCTATGAAATAATTCGAAAAACTACCAAAAATATGATAAAAAATTAATAAATACACCAAAAATGGGAAAACATTTTGATGACTTATCACTTGTGGGTACCCCTAAAGCTGGTTGTACAATTGGCTTAGCTCAAATCTATGTTTCTCAACTGGAACTCATCTCTCTACTATCAGAAGCTCTATATCACTCTGAAATCACTAAAAGACAAAGGCACAATTGATTTTAATGTGACCCCTTGGGCCCCTTATATAACATTTTGACCTAATTTTTCAAAGTCTTAGATTTCCATGAAAATTGTACCCTTACCTAATTTCTACATCCGAGATCCATTTTTGGGATCAAAATTAAAATCTGTATTTTTATCTTGATTGTCAAAATCACATTTTAAATATTCCTGCCTTTTATGTGCATTTGTTGACCCTTCGAGGCTAATTTATTTGATCTTTTGAGGAAATATTCATTTCCCTCTCTTCCATCATCATTTCATCATCCCTTCTTCTTATTTTGACCTAACATTATTGCTATATCTTTTTGGTCAACCTTATTCAAACTAGGGAAAATTCTCACCACTTGGTGGTCAAACTTGGTCTTATGTGCTTAATCGATCATTTGAAACCCTATGTTATTTTAAATTGATCAAATCTATCTCATTTATGCATCTCCTCTACCTTATTTTGATTTCAATCCTGAGGGGGAAGGAATAATCTATCATCTATCTCATAAACTGTAATCTTATCTATCTTCACTAGTTCTCATTCCATCATGTTCTAGATTAGCTTCTTTTCTATGTTTTGTTTGATAAAGTTCAGAGTCTGATCTATCTTATCAACCTTTTCTAGTTCTCATTTGATCAGTTTTAGGATTAGTAATCTCTTTGTGCTTCATTCAATCAAGTTCAGAGTCGGATCTCTATTAGCTATCTTAATATCTTTTCTTTGACTCAATGTGTTCCCAGAACGCTCATAAATTAGTCAAAGAGGGACAAATGTAGTCACCCACAAATGGTCTAGTAAACCTTGAGCTTGACTTAACATTAAACATTAAAATACTAGACTTTATTTTATGCTTAATTAATCTTATCTCTTGATCAAATCATCACTTTATCAATTTATTTGATGATATCCTAAAGTTTGACCACTTTATCCTAAGTCTTATTTGATTAAAAGAACATGTCCTAATTAAATAAAATCCACTTTATCATGTGTACACATGATAAAGGAATTTCCTAATTTAAAAAGAAAAGAAAAAGGCTTTTTGTCTTCACATGAGTGGAATCTCTTTTGCCTCTTAATCCTCAGCACTCATTTTTACCTAACCATTCTCATCCACTTGATTTTGCATCTTGAGAATCTTGTGCCCTAAAGTAAAAATGGGGATTATTATCTACCCTTGGATTTTTCCTCTTAATCTCCACCATCCATTTCTCTTTAAAAGGAGACTTTTTCCTCACTCTTGCATATTACATGATTCATGCGAGAGTGTTATGCTATCATTTTTTTTAATTGCATTCTTAAGAGCATTCTAGCTTAGTATTTCCTTATTGCATTTAGCTTAAATCACATATCTTAAGTAGGATGAATTGTAATCTTGTTAGATTAGCTTTACTTTCTTTCTCTTGCATTTGCAATCTATCTTAGATCTTGCATCTCATTTCGGTCTTTCATGCTTACATCTTCATCTTGAATCTTCTATTCTATGGTGCACCATGGAAGGGTTTTTTATTGAGGTTCATTTGAGAGGAATCATCCATAATGCTTATATTATTGTACATCATATATAGGAAACTATAAGCCACCTCTTGGGATATGTTCTTTCATGGATTCTCTCAATAACAATAGTTTATAGAAGTGTGTCACATTTTGATAACACAAGGAGAAACTTGAAAGGGAAGCTTATGAAATATTGTACACTATGAAAATTATTTCCAACTATCAAAATAATAAGGACTTTAGTGAGGGTAATGCTAATAGAGTGGATTCTATGTCCATCGAAATGGAGGACATAAATGATAAAGAGGATTTGTCTCTGGGTTTTTTACATACTACTAAGTGTAAACACCTCTTTTCTTTTAGGAATAAAAATTGGTGTTTTTAGGAGATTGTGAAGCTTAAAACCTAGAATAAGGATTTGGAAACCAAGTATCAGAGCCTTCTGGAAAAACTTCACAATAGGGGTAAGGACTATTCTCAGGACTTTTGTGACCCTGTTAAACTTTTGGCTAGGATTGAGTGCAGTGAAAAAAATGTTGGAGAACCTACTCAATTATTATATGGAAGGCATGAAATCTTCTACCAGTAATCTCCATGGGCTAGTTGATATGCTGGAGAAGGTGTGGGAAGCCATGTAGACTCCCAACACAAATGGGAAAGGAACATGAGCTATAACTAGAGTGAAAAATAATCAGAACACTTCTATCAGCAAGGAGATCATGGGGCTCAAGGATAATTTGAAAAATATGACAGAGTTGGCAAAGAAGATGGAAGACTCCATCCAAACTCTGAGAGGATGGTAATTCCCAGTTTTCTTTGTTGTTTCCTTTTTTTTGGTTTCATATTTGGTTCATTACTATTTGGCTTGGGTGTTCTCTATCCCCATTTTTTATTTTATTTATTCCTTCTTGTTATTTTTATTGACTATTTTGTTTCTTTAAACTCTTTGGGTTTTGGGTCCCTCTAAAACCTATTTTTGCTTAATTTTTAAAACATTAATGAGGTTAAAAATAATATAACATACTCTTTGTTTCCATAATGTTTCCCACTACTATGTACCACATATTACTTTGGAAGTGGTTTGTGTTATCCCATTAACCCTCTCCATGAAAAGATAAAACATTTTCAGAGACCTTAGCCTATTTGATCAACTCACTCAACTACATACTCAAGAGAATAAAAGAAAGTACCATAACTGAAAATTGATCAACCATTGGCATTGATTATCCAACTATAGATATCTAAATTAAATGGCCTTATATGTAAGATTGATTAGGTATAGTTTTACTTCTACTTCTACTTCTACCTTAAAAGGAAAATAATGAATTTTTAGATTTATTTTTTCCATTTGTTCATAGATAAAAGATAATTAATTTTCATACTGATGGTTTTTAACTTTGCATAAGATCATGAATAGTTCTATTTCTAAAATATAACAACTTAATTTTTAAATCTAGTTTGCCACCACATTTTTTACACGTGAGGGGTTGATTTTAAACTAGTCAATTTTTTAAATTTCTATGACAAGAAAGTAGATTGGGCCATGTTTAAAGAAAACTATTGAAGAAGCCAAACAAAATTCAGTACATAAAAACTTAGGCATAAATAGACTAAAATTTTAATCACTTCACATTGTAAATTTAACACAAAAGTAAAATTAGGTGTTAAATTCAACTTTCAACAACTCAATAATAATTGCTTATTTTGAAGGATAAAATAATAATACTCTCACATGAAAAATTTGAAGAGATAATAGAAAGCATGATATGATAAGAAAAAAGACTAACAAGTTCATATCAAACTCAATCTTCATCAATAATGATTATTTTAATATTTTTTGTGGAATTCAAACCAACTTCTAGGATATTGAAAGTTGTCTTTAAATTGGTAGCATTTAAAATTTGTGTCAACATTTTTATTTTAATGTGTGGTAAATTATATTAGTAATAATTTTATTTTCAACATATAACATCTACTTTTGAAACCTAATTTCCAATTTATTTTACCTTTTACATATACTGGTCAGCACTAACAAAACATATCAAATATTCTTCTTTAAAATAATAATAGAATATATCTTTCACTCAAATCATTTATATCACATACTCATTTTCACTTTTACTTCTTAAAATAAAAGAAAACCAGTTTTCTTAGTTGAACAAGATAATAATTGCTATTTTTACACTCTTATTTAGAAAAAAAGACCACCTAATTAAAAACATTTCCAAGGAAACTAAGAAAGACAAAAAAAATACAGTTAGAGAAAGATGGATGACTCCTAATATGTCACCACTAGTTTACCATGTCACTCAAAATAATCTCCTAAAAATATTTAGTGTTCTTCCAAGATAATTTAATCAAATTTCTAATGAACCAATTATCTAACCTCTTAGAGGCTCAGTTAGCAAGATAGTTTGTTTCCTTGTTCCACTCATGGGGAGAATAATGGAACACAACACATTCCAAGGATCCCCTCAATCCAATAATATGTCTTCCCACCAAAGCTATATGTCCATCAACATCATCCATGTTTTTTTTTTATCTATAATATCAACCACCACTTCTGAATTATATTTACAGATGATCTTACTCCAACCGAGATCACACACTATTTATAGAGCTAAGATAATAATATAATTAATAGTTTTTTTCCTTTATACTTCAAAAATAATATCACATTTCTCATACTATCTAGTCTAACTCCTCCAATGCCTACATGTCCAATATTTCCTCTAGAAGAGCCAACAATGTTTATTTTTAGGACCCCATGAGGTGGAGGAGACTATTTATCATGTTTCTAAGACATATTTTTATCATGAAAATACTTTGGTATCCTTATTCTAAAGGATCCACCAAAATGCTTATAAAAAATATTTAGATTTTAGACAATATGAAAGTCACCAGGATCTACATTTATTTAAAAAGATCACCCTTAGCCATCAGCGTTTCTTGAATTGTGCTAGTAATTTATAACCACACTTGATGAGCCAAATGTTAGATAACTGAGAGGGGGGTGAATTGGTTAAGTCTAGTTGTCCTACAGTCCCAAATCTCCTAGATTTATATATTTAAACTTTTCAATAAAATAATGAACTCGGTAAGATATCAGTTGCATCTATCTCTTCATCTACTAATCATGAGTAAATTAAGTATTGTGTTCACCAATCTATATAGTTATAGAAATGTGTAATGTAAAATAACAATTCAACATATCATACACATATAACACATATTTTTAACATGGAAACCCTATGAGGGGAACAACCACCTGGGACTAGTAATCTAAAATAATTCACTCTTTTAAAGTGATATTGGTTAGAAGCCAACCCTATTAAAGGTTAGAAAACACACTATGAGGTGTGACCTAGTTAGAGAATTTATCACTAATAGTTCTCCTTTGATGATGCATTCATTATGGGGTTAAGAAGAAAATAATCAACATTCATTGAGTGTCATATTGAAATATAAAGATTGTTAAATCTCACTCAGTTAAGAGATTTATCTGTAGCAATGATTAAACTGATACAATAATGATATGATTCAAAAAAAACTTTGATTTGCATATTTTCATATCTATGCTAAGCTTAAAATACCTCTAGTCAATAATCAATTCAACATCTTCATTTCCTCCAACTCTATTTTTCTTGGTATATGCATCCTCTGATGTTCGTTGTTGTCTGTATTTTTGCTCAGTTTTGTCTTCAACTAGTTTGATCAATGTTGCATGAAAAGAATCCTTTTCATACGAATTCTCTTGCAGTATTAAGTATTCTAGACTCAATATTGAATAGCATGTCTCCTTATATAGACATCATAAACCATTTTCTTTTCATCCATAGATTTTGTCTCTTAATCTTCATCATTCATTTTACTGCTTTAACCTTCCTCAACAGTTGTGTCATTAACACATTTCATTCTCCTTCATCCGATGAATATTGAATTTTGTCATTCATTAGATCATCATAAAAAGACATTATCTTTTACCTCAGAATCATAAGCAATTGTCCAGCTCATCATTTTAGTCATTTGTTGCAAACTCCATTTATTAATTTCACTCAGTCAATATTTAAATGTGTTGGTGATTACTAGCTCAGTTAATACTATAATCGGTATACACTACACTTTCTTGGTGTATACAAAGATCTTCATTTACCGACCACATAAACTTGTTCATTTTTCATCTTTAATACATAATAGAATCATGTAATACATTAAAATCATCAAAATAATGTCATAGACTCATCAATAAGTTACCCAATGTATACCATATCCATAACTTTCTTATCCATCTCATCTTCATGTAGATATCTCATTCCTTTACCATTTTCCTTCCTTAGATGTTAGTAACAATCATGACAAGTCCAATCAAAACTAGTTGACATCAATGACAATACATTAACTGATTTAATTATCTTACATATACTTTAGTAGCTTAGTGATCATCAATCACTATCTCTCACTTGTCCATTCCATTTTCAAACTTTCCTTAAAGATATTCAATTAGTTTTAGGTTATAAATCTCTCCCTTTGGTATTGATGGAAACACATAATGAAATATGCCATAGAATACCAAACATCTATTCTACAAATATGTAAGCAAATGTTGTAACTTGGTAAGATCTCCCTACCTTGTATATTTAATATGCTTAATCACTACACAACATTAATACTTCCTGCAGACTCTCCCTACAGATTTGATCTTTTTCCTGTGTGTATCTTTTCCTCTCTCTCTTTAGATAAATATTTCATTGACTCTTCTCTCCCTTTGACAACAATGCCAAAAAAAAGTAGCTCTTCAATAGCCAAAATATTATCTCTTATTTTTGGTTCAGATCAAGTACCTTTCATGTACCAATATGATGTATCAGTTTGTTTTTCTTCTTAGGAAACCTAAAGTGTGAACAATATACATCAACATTATTTGATATTCTTGAAAAAGTATAGGTTGATGGAACCTCCTGATCACCTTAGTGACTGACACATAGGGGATGGACGCCTAGTTTAGTCTTCAAGTACTAAAAAATATCCTTAGGTAAGGGTTTAATAAATATATCTACAAGTTTTTCTTTTGATTTCACAAACTTCAATTTCACTTTCTTTTCTTGTACTTGTTCCCTCAAGTAGTGATAGTTTATAGATATATTCTTTGTCTTTGCACGCATCATTAGATTCTTATAAATGTTAATAGATATTGTGTTATCACAATATATGATCACTCGGTGATTGATCTCTTCATTCATACCTTTCAAAAGTTGTTTTATCCATGCAATGTTCAAAAAATTAGCAGCAACAACAACATATTATTCTTCAGTAGTGGACTGATAAATGCATCCTTATTTTTTACATATCCATGTAACTAGTCTTTCTCCCCAAAAGAATGCTCCACCAATAGTGCTCTTTCTATCATTAATGTTTCCAGCCCAATCCACATCTGTGTAAACTTTCAGCTCAAAAATTTCCCTCTTTCTTGTACCATAAACCATAGTTGTCAATATTATTCAAGTATCTCAAAATTATTTTTACTACTGTCATATGTGATTCTTTAGGATTAGCAAAAAATCTTGCTACAATTCCGACTGCAGGTGCAATATCTTGCGTACAACTCCCAACATACATCAACTTTCCAATCATTGATCTGTATTATAATATCTAATTTACCTCGGTTGATTGATCATCCTTTGTTAATTTTCATCTAGTGACCATAGGTGTACTGACCAGTTTTGAATCTTCAATAGAAAAGGTCTTCAACACTTCTTTCATGTACTTTGATTAAGTGATGTATATGTCTTCTCTCTCTTGTAAAATTTGCAAACCAGGAAAGAATTTAATCTCCCCAAATATTGACATTTCAAATTATTTTCTCATTTCATCAGCAAATGATTTGCATAGATTATCATGCCTTCCAAATATGATATCATAAAAAAAAAATTCAGCAATAAGAATCTTATTATTAGTTTCACCTTTCAAGTATAAATTACTGTTGTCACTTATTCTAACAAATGCAATTTTGATAAGATAGGAATTTAGTCTTTCATGCCATGCTCTCGGTGCTTGCTTCAATCCATATAGTGCTTTGTGCAACTTACATACCATGTTCTTCTGATTTGGATCAATAAAATTTTTAGGTTGTTCAATGTATACCTCTTCCTCGAGTATTCCATTCATAAATGAAGATTTCACATCCATTTGAATAACTTTAAATCCTTTGTAGGAAACATAAGAAAGCAATATTCTAACTCCTTCAAGTCTACCTACTGGTGCAAAAGTCTCACAATAATCAATACCTTCTTCTTGTGCATATCCTTTGCATACAAGTCTTGCATTATTCCTAGTGACTTCTCCATTTTCATTCAACTTGTTTCTAAATATCAATTTAGTTCCAATTAGATTCTTATCATTTGGTCTTGGTACCAATGCCCATGTTTTTATTTTCAGTATCTGCTCTATTTATTCAATCATGGATTTAATCCATTCAATATTTTCAAGTGCATCTCTAATAGTTTTAGGTTCAAATTCACAAAATGATGATGTGTTATTTTTCAAATTACTTCATGTCATCATGCCATCTTTCTTATCTCCAATAATATTATTCTTTGGATGATGTCTCCTCACATATTTTGCATGTATTGGTTCAATTCTTTTTTCTTCATTGTGTTCTTCACTTGGTGTAGGATCATGATATTCTTCGGTAATTGTTTCCTGATTCTCGGTCTATATAGGCTTATGCTAGGTATAATTTCCCTATTTCTTGGTAATGCAAAGATGTTTCTTAGGTAGAGTGTTAGGTTTCTCAATGTAAGTAAATCTACCATAATCTTCCAATTCATTTTTCTTTCTTCATCATTTTTATCACAAATTCATCAACTCTCACATTTGCACTTTCAATCATTTTGTTAGTAGCCTTATTCAAACATTTTTAAGATTTTATTTTAGTAGAATATTCTAAGAATATTCCTTCATCACCTTTTGAATCAAATTTTCCATTTCTATCATCTTTCAGAATGTAGCATCTACTTCTAAATATTCTGAAATAACTTACATTTAGTGTGTAACCATATCATAATGAATGTGGTGTTTTGTTTGAATCTTTCTTCAATTGAACTCAGTTCAATGTGTATAAATTAGTACTAACAGATTCTCTCCAGTATATTTGTGCAACATCTTTTTCAATCATTAGTGTTCTAGTACAATCAACAATAGATATATTAATCCTTTCAGCAATCACATTTTGTTGTGGTATCCTTGGTGTAGATACATGTCTCTTAATTTCATGCTCATTACAAAAGTTAGTGAGCTCATAAAAAATAAACTAACCACCTCTATCTGATCTCAGTAATTTTAACTCTTTTCCACCTTCTTTTTCCACATTAGCTTTAAATCATTTAAACATCTTAAAAGATTCATATTTTTCTTTCAAGAACATAATAGTAATCATTCTAGAGTAGTCATCAACAAACAAGATAAAAATATCTATCTCCATAGTAACTCTGAGTTCTCATAGGACCACACAAGTCAGTATTCACCAAATCTAAAATAGCATTAGATGAAAAGTTCTTTATCTTAAAATTAGATTTTGATATTTTTCCCATTTGTTATTGTTTACACATGACATGGTCAGGTTTAGATAAGCTCAATAAATCTCTAAATCTCCTTTTCTTATTGATTTTAACCATGTTGTTAAAATTCACATGACATAACCTTTTGTGTCATAACCACACATCTTTAGTTCAAGCCAATAAACAAGAAGCTTCATCATTATCAAGATAGATTAAATTAGCTTTAGATTGTTCACCAATACCAACCAACTATTGGAAAGTTGTCTATACTATGATATATGACTAGATATAGTGTTGTCATTATGGAAAAAAAGTCATATAGTAGTTTAGAGTTAGTGCATGTGATGAAAAGATCAGAATTCGGTTAAGTGTTGAAGACTGGACAGTGTACAGAGTTCCTGCAGCTCAGAGCATTAGAACAATGTGTATAGAAGAATTAAGGTATGTGCCATGGAAGTTAAGTTTTTTAGACTATACTCATGCTTAGTCTATGAGCGCATAAGCAGATGTGCAAGGATGAGAAAGTTATAGTCAGTTGATGTTGCACAGCCAATGTGTGCCAGCAAAGAACACAACATGGAGCTGATAGTTAGTATTTTGGTTTGCGGTTATAATGTAATGTTGTAAAGGATATGAACCTATTATATTTAGGTTTTTGACATATATACTTGTTTATTTGTAAGTACGCTTAAGCCAATTCATTTGGAAGCATTGTATGTAATAGGTCTAAGGGGTGACCTAGTTATTTATTTTGTATGAGTGTATAAATATAAGGTGCACCCATTGTATTTAGTATGGAAGTTGAGATAGAGTTATAATAACCAGAGAAGAAGTGTGCAAAGACACTAGAAGATGTATTAGAGCTTTTCTAGAGGTCAAAGCATTAGTGCATCAAAGGAACTGATTTGACAAATAATGTCATAGTGACAGTTCATCCTGTAGATATAGTGTGTATCTGAGATCAGAAGGTTGTAGCCTTCACCACTTGAGAAGTGAGCTCTTGGATAGTGTGTCCTCTCCCCTAACAAGGATGATTGTAAAAGAATCCTAATAGGGTCTAACCCTTAAAAAGGTCTATTGTACTTAAAGCATTGTAAAGCTACTCCTAACAGAGTAAAGGATCTTCTAACAAGGATCACAAAACACTAGTGCATAATATTAGTGGGTGTCAATTGCCACCGAGGTTTTTACCTATTTGGGTTTCCCCATAATCATATTGGTGTCATGTGTTGATTTCATGTTTCATGTTTATTTCAGTATTTAAGCATTTATGTTCAGCATAAAGATCAAAGTTAAAAGTTAAAATATAGTGAACACTGATTCACCCCCCCCCCCCCCTCTCTTAGTGTTCCCATTCCTAACAATTGGTATCAGAGCTCTAGTCCTTAGCATATAAGTTTAACCACTTGAGGAGATCATGGACATAGAAGAAATGAGACATCTGAAAAGAAATCTTGAAGTTGTTCTTGAAGACTTGGACAAGTCAAAAAGAGAATTTGAAGAACTAAAGGATAAACTTAGTGATGCTCAAATAGTAATAAAAAAAGTTAAGGAAATATTTGAAAGAATTCTCTACCAGTGATCTAGGGACAATGGTCAAGAAGCTCAATGAAGAAAACAAATCCTTAAAAGAACAACTTGAAGAGTTTTATGATAAGCTGACTAACAATCAAGAAGTCTATGATGAATAGATCAAAGAGAAACTTCAGCTGAATGAAAAACTAAGGAATAGAAAAGAAAGCTTGGAGTCTAAATTGAAAGAAGAAAAGAATCATATTGACAAATTACACACCAGTTTTGATTTGATAGAATCTTAGTTGTATGCAAGGAGAGACAAAGGAGACACTAGCTTTATTGGATATAATGAAGCACAAAATCAAATTGAAATTATGTGAGCAAGAAAGGATTCTCAAAAGGACTCTATTGATGCTAAGGAGACTAAAGATCAAACCAAAGATAATGGTGGACCACCTAAGAATGAGCGCAAGCATGTAGAACACACTTGTTTTGCATGTAACAGGCATGGACACATTGCAAGGAACTATAAAAAGGTAAGACATTTTAATGGTTATTGTTATTCATGCAATAAACTTGGTCATACAGCTATGAATTGCAAGACTAGAAAGAAGAACAAGATTCAACAAGATCAGAGAAATTAGAACTAGACAAATGTAAGAAGTTCTCAGAATGTTACATGCTAGATATGTAACTATAATGGTCACATAGAAAAATAATGTAGAATGGTGACTCATGTCAATGCTCTAAAGAATATAAGACCTCCAATCATTTGTCACTCTTGTAACAAGGCTGGAAATATCTCAAGGTTCTGTAGATCTAGGATGCAAGGTCAGGGAAGCCCTAAAAAGGCCGAAGAACTAGTTTTGGACCCCGTAGGAAAAGTTAATTTTGTCAAAGCATCAGATGATGTGAGCATGATCTGGTCAAAGAAAAAGAGGGACAAGACTGATGAGAATGTATTTGATGCATTTGCAGTGTATGCACCCTCTACATCTAGATGAATGGCCCTCAGAGTCATAGGGGGAGCTAATTTAGATCTAGACCCTTGTGTGGCTAGTATACTCATCCTCTAAGTATGCATCTTTGGACTTAAGCTTTTGGAGTATAAAGGTACCTATGTCCAAGAGCGCACATGCTGATTGTTAATAGAACTTGAGTTGAAAATTTTGAAGTGATAGCCTAGTTTATGCGACTTGCATTAATGGTAGAATTTTTTCTTTTAAATACACAAAAAGTTATTTGATTTCTCATTTTAGTTGAATTCAGAGCAATAGAAGAGCAGAAAGAGCCTTGGAAGTTGTTGTGAAGACTACGAGATTGATCTATCAGTGTTTGCAGTGCATTTGGTTAGTTGTAGAAACCCTAAGCTCATTGCACCGATTCAGAAGCCTTTAGATTATCTCAGAGTTCAGTTGGAAAGAATTTACAAGTAAGTCATGGCCACTCCCATTGTTTATGATGTTGCTAAGAAGAAGAGATATGTTTTCAAGAAACATCCATTTAAATCAGCCCTAGATGATTTAGAGGCAGCTTTCTCCTGCACGCCTATGGGCATCATGCATGTGGAAAAGTACAAGGATACAATTTGTTTTATGATAGAGACAGACACAACTTGTATGGAAGATATTGAACCAAGAACTAAGTGGATTCATCCACTTGGCTATGAGGTAGAGGAAAAGGTCCTTGAAGAATATGCATAGGTATTACTATCAGCCCCCAAAGATCCTAATGAACCTAGATGGGGAACATATGAGGAGAAGACAAGAGAAGTAGATGAAAAGCTTAACAGCACAGTGAAAAAAAGAAAGGTTGCTAAAGTCACATCAGAGATCTTAAGGATTCATGGTGTATGCCATGCAGACCTTGATAAAGCAAGGGATGAAAATATTCCTTTGGAATTGAAGAGTACAGATGTAGCTAAGGTAGTATCACATGACCCCAAGATGAAGAAGATAAAAATTGAAAAAGATGATAGTCAGAAGGGTAAAGAAGATGATACTTCTTCTATGCCTAAGGAAACCATTGACCTTACTACTCCTCCCAAGTATAATGTAATGCCTAAGATAAAGAAAGAGGTTGCCACAAGTCATCCATCCTTGAGAATCACAATAAATAGAAGAAACACCCAAGCACCTCCTGAAGTATGCTTCAAACCCAGTCTCAGTGTACTAAGTACCAGAATAGCTGATGAGGGAAGAATTGACCAAGTAGGGAAATTCTATGACAAGTATAATGAAATTGAAAAATCTAAGATTCATGGCATGTTGGTCAAGCAAATGTTAAAGTTCAAGAAAATAGTCTTGGAACTTAAAACAATGATTCCTAATAAAGTATGGAATATCCTTGAATTCCAAAAGAGACACACTATTGAGGAAGATCTATGGATAAGGGAGAAGATTCTTGATGATACCCTTCCTATATGTGAGCTAGAAGAGAAGAAATTGCTACTAGACCTGTCAAAGCCTCACCTCAGAGAAAAGACAAGAACTCTGAACATAATGGATAAGAAACATGTATCCACCTACTGCGCCCATAGCTAATGTACCCACAAAGGTCACCAAAGGGTCAGAGACCATCAAGGAATAATCTAAAGGTCCTCAAGATTCAACGCCTATAGTGGAAGTACAAACAAAGTTAGACAAATCTGCACCCATTTCAGAATTACTCAAAGATAGCACCATTATCATTGATAATGTGGAGATAGCCATGGAGGCCACTGACACATAATTAGACAAGTTTGAGGAAGTTTTTGTGAGCACACAAGAAGCTAAGATTTTATGTAGCAGCGCACCTCCCACTCATCAAGAAGAGGTATTGATTGAAAACATATTAGATGAGAAAGAAGAAGAGAAAATGGAAGAGGAAGAAAAGAAATAAGAAGAAGAAGAAAAAGATGAAACTTCTGTTGAGCTAACCAAGGTAAAACTAGAAGAGATGGATAGCACTCCCATCACTCCCTCCTCAGCATTATTGTCAAGTTTGACACCTAACACATCTAGTTTGGACTCATGGAAAGAAGAAGACCTGATTAAGTTCAACATCCTAGATATGGAGAAGGAAAAGGAGAAACAAGTAATGATAAATCCTCTCCTTATGGAATCAGTGAACATACTGAATAGTTTGTTTCCTGCAAACATAAAGTGAATAAGGTACACTTAGTTGATGATGTGAGTATAGTTATCTCAGAGTTCAAAAGTAAATTTTTAAGCCTTGAAGAATCTGCATCCAAGGTTGTAGAAGAGAAATACCTGAAGAAGAGATTGAATGAGTTGATGAGAAACTTTGCACTAGATTTGAATTCACTCAAGATAGAACAAGTTGTTGGCATTAAGCTGAATTGCCACTAGTGACAACACTTATTTGCATTCTGGATATAAACCGAGCAGACAGTGCAAACCGAGCAGACAGTGCAAACCGAGCAGACAGTGCAAACCGAGCAGACAGTGCAAACCGAGCAGACAGTACAAATCGAGTAGACAGTGGAAACCGAGCAAGTGAGTACAAACCGATCAGGACAATGTAAACCAAGTAACATCTTGTCTACCGAGTCACCAATACTTACCGAGTTCAATACCTACCGAGTGATCAGTATGAACCGTGCCTTCACTTCTACCGAGTGCATGATGATGCCGAGTAATGTAGTGGACGCCGAGTATCAGAAAGTCACCAAGTCAGTTTGAAGGAACCGAGTAACCATATTTGGGCAGACTTAGTAGCACTTATGTTTATTTGTCAAGCCGACTGTGTAATTGTAATTGTAATTAATTGTTTGAGACTTGTATATAAACAATGTTGTAAAAATAAAAAGATGTAATGAAATATATGAAGTAGAATATATGTGAAAGAAAAAGAAAGGCAGAAATAAGCGAATTACAGAAGGCATCAGAAGTATAAGGTACAGCAAAGACAAATTCATCACAGAAGGTGATCAGTACATCAGCGAATCTCATTCAGCAATCCAGTTGCAAAGTAGAGATCTACTGTTTCATTCTAACAGGTGAATCAATACTAAATCCTTTAACCGGGTAGACCTAACAGTCTTTGTAAAAATCTCTTTACCGAGTGCATACTTCATTGTATGTTTGTAAATCCTTTAACAGGGTGGATTTAGCAATCCTTATTGCTCCTAACAGGGCAGATCATCAGAAGTGATCAAATTGTAAGCCTTAACCGGCCAACTTTATTCTGCAGTATTAAAGCTTTGTGGGTTTCATCCCCACCCCAGTTTTACTTTCTTTTGGAAGGTTTCTGGGTAACCAAATCTATGTGTCATTATTGTGAATGTTTGTAAGTTTCATGCTTTCTGTATGCAAAGGTTAAAAAGTAAAATACATGTTAAAATTATAAGAAAATTTGGAGTTACTGATTCACCCCTCCCCTCTCAGTAACTTGGTTAATTCCTGAATATTTCCAACAATTGGTATCAGAGCTGCATTGGTTCTCAAGACAAAGCTTAACTAGCTTGAGCAAAGATCCAGGACAATGGAGGTATTCAAACTGAATAAGGTGATTGAAAATGAAAAGCTAGATCTGGAAATGGCCATAGCTAAACTCAAAGAAGCAAAAGAACATCTTTCCCAATCCCTAAGAAGAAGGAAGGAACTTGCAAATCAGATGAATGATCAGAATTACATTGAAGAAAAGATTGAAGATCTTCTTCCCTCAAATAACTCAGATGAAGCAAACAATGCTGTCAAAGAACTCCTAGAAAAGAATGAGTCTTTGCAGGAAGAAGTGAGAAAATTGAAAAGAGAACAAGAACTACACTCTACAAGATTCTGTGAGATCTTGGAACAGAGAAACAAGTTGAAAGATGAATTAGATGGAAGAAACATTGAAGTCCAAAACAAAACCCTTCAGCTAGAAAATCTAATTGATCAGATCTCTCATATAAATGAAGAAATTCTAAATCTAAGATCAGAAATAGAAAACACAAGAGAAGAACTAAGATCTGAAAAGGAAATCAATCTAAGATTGATGGATGACCTAAACGCTGAAAAACAAATCAATGAAGGAATGCTGAAAAGTCAAGAAGACTTGAATCAGCTGTATGAACGAAATCTTCATAGGCAAAAAGGAAAAGCAGGACTTGGATACAAAGAAGAAGGCGAATCCTCTAAGCAAGGTACTCAAAGAAATCAAAAACCTACTTGTAATCATTGTGGTAAAATAGGACATACTTCAAATAAATGTTGGAACAATGAAAAAGCAGAATTCAATGGAAAATGTTATAGCTGCAATCAACCTGGTCACAAAGCAAATGAATGCAGGGAAAAACCTAGATTCAGAGGTAATTGTCACAAGTGCAACAAACAAGGTCACAAGGCATCCGAGTGCAGATCCAAGACATTTAATCCAGCAGAACAAATTGTGAAAGCAATGTTTGGATGGGACTACAACACCTGGTGTAGATGTCATTACTGTGGAGAATATGGACACATTTGCATGAATTGCATAAAACATCATCTAAGGAAAAGAGACACTACCGTAAGATGTTTCAAATGCACTAAACTCGGTCACATAGCC
This sequence comes from Chamaecyparis obtusa, assembly GCA_027943335.1. Lineage (NCBI taxonomy): Eukaryota > Viridiplantae > Streptophyta > Pinopsida > Cupressales > Cupressaceae > Chamaecyparis > Chamaecyparis obtusa. The sequence continues at coordinate 146,939 of BSBK01008458.1, forward strand.
AGAAACTGCATGAATGCTAGTGAAATTGAAGAAGGAAAGAAGAATGAAGCAACTAAGGTCAGGAAATAGGTGAGACAAAAATGGATTCCTAAAGCTACCGAGCAATCCAGTCCAAGTAATGGAATGGATGGCTCTACCGACTCAAATTAAATTTCCAAGGAAGCACTGGAACTGTATTCTCATAGATCAATCTCAAGCAGTTCCAGAACCGAAATTAAAAGAAAAGTCTAAATCAGCATGCAAGATGCAGTGAGATCACAGGAAGGTCGGTATAGTCTTCACCGAGCAAGGTCGGTATAGTCTTCACCGAGCAAGGTCGGTATAGTCTTCACCGAGCAAGGTCGGTATAGTCTTCACCGAGCAAGGTTGGTATAGTCTTCACCGAGCAAGGTCGGTATAGTCTTCACCGAGCAAGGTCGGTATAGTCTTCACCGAGCAAGGTCGGTACCTGTCTTTACCGAGCGAGGTCGGAGCATTATGAATTCTCGAGTTCACCGAGTTGTGAAGTCTTTTCCGAGCAATTAATTCTTAGTGGGTGACAGTCTATCAGAATTCCTACCCTAATTTGAAATGAGCATTAATGACAGATTTGTAAACAAAAAGCAAGTAATCAAACTCATTCTTCACCGCGAATCTTTAGCACTTTGAGAGCAGAAAATTTCAAGAGCATCCCGGTGATTTAATACTTTTGCGAAAGGAATTTTCTGTGAGCTACCATGGCATCATCCAGCACTTTAGCGAAGAAAGGATCTGATATGTTAGTTCAAGGGGAGTGGAAAGCACCAGATTTTAAGATCGTGCCCACAATTGCAGCAGCCCTAGATCCGAACGGAGCTCAATCTCAGATTCCTCCTAAGGTACTGCTTATTAACGATATCCGCAATCATTTTAACTATTCAATTCATGAAATGGGAAACCTAGAACTAGACATTGTGCGTGAGGAACTATGTGTGGATGGTATTTTGAAACCCGAGCACAAACATCTGGAAGATAAGGGTTTAGTCCACATTGCACATCTTCCTCGAAACTTTTGAGATAAATGGGTTAGGTACATTCTCAGCCGAGTACATGATGGCAAGATTTGGCTTGAGCAACCTATTGAGATCACAAAGAAAATGATTCAACAAGTCACCGGTCTTCCCATGTTGAACAAAGCTAAAACTACCAAAACCCTAGGTCGGATGGAACTAGAGAAGAAAACCCTAGCCGAGTGGGATGGTAGAGGCATGAAAGTTAGTAGCATTACCGATGCTGAACTAAAGTTTGGTACACATATCATTGCCCATAAGATTTACAGCTCTAGTCGACAGAACAGTGTCTCCTGTGAAGCTATTGACCTAGCATACAAAGTGGTCAAAAACAACTTGACATTTGACCTAGCAGACTTATTGTTGAAACAGTTCAACAAGAACATGGAAAGCATCAAAACTTCCAAAAACAATCCATGTAAGTTTGGATCCTTGTTAGTCTATTTATTCTTCTATGTTCAGAAATTATTCCCTTCTAAAGGAAAAATTGTATGGAGAAAAGATGTGCCAGTACTCTATGAAATAAATGAATACATCGCAGAAATGGGTGAAAACTTTGAAAGCATCATGGATAATTATTTTGAGTCTTTCAAAGAGAAAATGAATGACAGATTCCAGATTCCATAGAAGTTGGTGGAAGATTACAAAGATGACATCTGTTTTATGGTAGATTGTGATAATGTGTATATTCAAGCAGTTAAACCAAGAACTGTATATGTAAAACCTCTCCCTTATGAGGTAAATATTGATGAAACCAAGAACATCATTGAAGCTCTTCTAAATCAGCCTGTCAATCCCAAAGCTCCATATTTTGGAACATATGATGAAGCTAAGGTGAGAATTGAACTAAGCATAAAGCTTCCACAGGCGGTAAACAAAGGAAAGAAGAGGATAGCCAAAATGCAAATGATAACCGAGGACAAAGAAGAAATAGATGAAAAAGAAGAGGAAAAGGATGAGAAAACAGAGGAACCAGAACCTGCAAAGAAGAAGGGAAAAGTTTTTATCACTAAGGCAGCTGTGCCTCCCACTGCTGTGTTTACAAGGAGAAATACAAGAGGAAAGGCAGACAAGGCAGAAAAGGCAGATAAAGACATAGTATTCAAAAGGCCTCCTCTAAGCCTTCAAGAAAAGCTCAAACTCTTCAGAGATGGATCAGGATCTGGAGTAAGTAACATAAAATCCTTGAGATATGAAACCAGATCGGAAGCAGAATAGAAGGAAATAGAAGATGCTGTTGTTGAGAAGATGGGACAGTGGAAATACTCTCCTGAAGAAATTACCCCACAGGTTCCAGCAGTTCTATTGAATCCAATAAAAATGAGATGGAGCAATGCAAGGCAAACTGTGATAGACATATTTGATCAAAACCTGAGACAGTTGATGCCGAGCCTGAATAATGATGAAGTAAAGAAGGCATTAAAAGAAAATGAAAATAAGATGACATTGAAGTTCAATACTTGTTTGATTTTAATCAACAATATTGAATCGGTTGTGAAGGCTGCAAAAGCCACATGGAAGAACATATACCACCTTCACCAACCGAGCATTGAAACTGTAATAATAAAAGATATTGAAGATGACAGTGATGAACAAGAAGAAGACACTGAGGTAGATGATACTGTAAGGATAGCAGCAGAAGTCATTGCATCCCTTCCTACATCTCCAGTGAAAGTTTCTACATCCAGCCCAGAGACACCTTCAAGCATGGTTGTGACAACTTCTACATTTGTCCAATCATCTCTAGCAACATCAGAGGCAGCTACCATTTCTTCTACCGAGCTGCAGTCTCCTGCACCATCAAGTTTTCCAGCAGTAAGTTTTCCAGCTTTTGAATCTTCAAGTGTAAATATTTTAAGTTCTCCAGTAGAAAGTATGCCAGTATCTATAGCCAGCCCTACCTTATCTACTGTCACTACTACAAAAGCATTAAGTACAGATAAGCCTAAGGCTCTACCAAGTATAAAATTTTTGGGTAAAAATGTAGTTGAGGATATAGACCTAGATGAAGAGATAGAAATTCCTACACTAGATTTTGCAAATCTCTCAGCAGACCAGATGCAGAATATAGGTGAGATCCTCCAAAGGAAAGAAAAACAAAAGAAGCTTAAAGAGGAGAGAGACAAAGAGTATCAAATCATCAAGGATGCTAAGGACATTTTGTCTGATGCATTAGGCATTAAAGTAGACTCCTCCCAGCATGTTTTGTTACAATTAGCAGAAGCAGTTGAGAAATACAATGAGGACTCATCCGGGACAGAAAATTTAGTAGAAAGAGTCGAGAAGAGATTCAACAACAAAGTGCTTGAGCACATTGCTCAGCACATTGCTCAGCACATAGCTATTAACCAAGTGGAATTGTCTTCAATTTTGTCTAACATAGAATCTATCTATTCGAATGCTACCTCTCTTTTGGCCAGACTATGCAATTTTGCCGAGTTCACAAAGGATGTCAAAGATAAAATGAATAAAATGGATGAGGATATGAAGATTAGCATACAGAAGCTGCAACTTGAACCAAGTTCAAGCTCTGCTCATCACATGAAAATTTCACATCTATCTAATATGCAGTCTGATCTACTGAAAGAAGACTCAAGGATCCGGTCCACACTGCTAGACATCCAACACATGATCCTTCCCATCATGAATATAATGTATAAGCACATTGAACATTCCAGAACATTGATTCATGACAATCAGTTCTCCATAGCAGATCACATGATTGAACTCTCTGCAGAAGTCCAAATTGCTATACAAACATGTAAGATTCTGCAAGAAAGTTGGGACAAAACCCTGGCACTAATAATGAAGGTACATTCTGATTTCTTATCAAATTTTGGATTCTCTCTGTAAATAACTTGTATATGCACCTTTGGCATTATCGTCAAAAAGGGGGAGATATGTATAGAAGGAGAGATATGTATACTGTATAGATTTGTATAAGAAACAGTTAGCACATTGAAAGGGGGAGACAATGTATAAAGCCCTATAACAAAGACAAATTTTGAAAAATCAAAATAAAACTCAGCATGATTCGTGTATATAAATTTTGGCCAATAAGTGTTTTTGTCACTAATGCCAAAGGGGGAGATTGTTGGCATTAAGCTGAATTGCCACTAGTGACAACACTTATTTGCATTCTGGATATAAACCGAGCAGACAGTGCAAACCGAGCAGACAGTGCAAACCGAGCAGACAGTGCAAACCGAGCAGACAGTGCAAACCGAGCAGACAGTGCAAACCGAGCAGACAGTGCAAACCGAGCAGACAGTGCAAACCGAGCAGATAGTGGAAACCGAGCAAGTGAGTACAAACCGATCAGGACAATGTAAACCAAGTAACATCTTGTCTACTGAGTCACCAATACTTACCGAGTTCAATACCTACCGAGTGATCAGTATGAACCGTGCCTTCACTTCTACCGAGTGCATGACGATGCCGAGTAATGCAGTGGACGCCGAGTATCAGAAAGTCACCGAGTCAGTTTGAAGGAACTGAGTAACCATATTTGGGCCGACTTAGTAGCACTTACGTTTATTTGTCAAGCCGACTATGTAATTGTAATTGTAATTAATTGTTTGAGACTTGTATATAAACAATGTTGTAAAAATAAAAAGATGTAATGAAATATATGAAGTAGAATATATGTGAAAGAAAAAGAAAGGCAGAAATAAGAGAATTATAGAAGGCATCAAAAGTATAAGGTACAGCAAAGACAAATTCATCACAGAAGGTGATCAGTACATCAGTGAATCTCATTCAGCAATCCAGTTGCAAAGCAGAGATCTACTGTTTCATTCTAACAGGTGAATCAGTACTAAATCCTTTAACCGGGTAGACCTAACAGTCTTTGTAAAAATCTCTTTACTGAGTGCATACTTCATTGTATGTTTGTAAATCCTTTAACAGGGTGGATTTAGCAATCCTTATTGCTCCTAACAAGGCAGATCATCAGAAGTGATCAAATTGTAAGCCTTAACCGACCAACTTTATTCTGCAGTATTAAAGCTTTGTGGGTTTCATCCCCACCCCAGTTTTACTTTCTTTTGGAAGGTTTCTGGGTAACCAAATCTATGTGTCATTATTGTGAATGTTTGTAAGTTTCATTCTTTCTGTATGCAAAGGTTAAAAAGTAAAATATATGTTAAAATTATAAGAAAATTTGGAGTTACTGATTCACCCCTCCCCTCTCAGTAACTTGGTTAATTCCTGAATATTTCCAACAATTGGTATCAGAGTTGCATTGGTTCTCAAGACAAAGCTTAACTAGCTTGAGCAAAGATCTAGGATAATGGAGGTATTCAAACTAAATAAGGTGATTGAAAATGAAAAGCTAGATCTGGAAATGGCCATAGCTAAACTCAAAGAAGCAAAAGAACATCTTTCCCAATCCCTAAGAAGAAGGAAGGAACTTGCAAATTAGATGAATGATCAGAATTACATTGAAGAAAAGATTGAATATCTTCTTCCCTCAAATAACTCAGATGAAGCAAACAATGCTGTCAAAGAACTCCTAGAAAAGAATGAGTCTCTGCAGGAAGAAGTGAGAAAATTGAAAAGAGAACAAGAACTACACTCTACAAGATTCTGTGAGATCTTGGAACAGAGAAACAAGTTGAAAGATGAATTAGATGGAAGAAACATTGAAGTCCAAAACAAAACCCTTCAGCTAGAAAATCTAATTGATCAGATCTCTCATATAAATGAAGAAATTCTTAATCTAAGATCAGAAATAGAAAACACAAGAGAAGAACTAAGATCTGAAAAGGAAATCAATCTAAGATTGATGGATGACCTAAACGCTGAAAAACAAATCAATGAAGGAATGCTGAAAAGTCAAGAAGACTTGAATCAGCTGTATGAACGAAATCTTCATAGGCAAAAAGGAAAAGCAGGACTTGGATACAAAGAAGAAGGCGAATCCTCTAAGCAAGGTACTCAAAGAAATCAAAAACCTACTTGTAATCATTGTGGTAAAATAGGACATACTTCAAATAAATGTTGGAACAATGAAAAAGCAGAATTCAATGGAAAATGTTATAGCTGCAATCAACCTGGTCACAAAGCAAATGAATGCAGGGAAAAACCTAGATTCAGAGGTAATTGTCACAAGTGCAACAAACAAGGTCACAATAGTGTGTGCTAGCAGAGAACAGAGCATGGAGCTGATAGTTAGTATTTTGGTTTGTGGTTATAATATAATGTTTTAAAGGCTACACGCCTATTATATTTAGGTTTTTGACATATATACTTGTTTATTTGTAAGCATGCTTAAGCCAATTCATTTGGAAGCATTGTATGTAATAGGTCTAAGGGCCAACCTAGTTATTTATTTTGTATGAGTGTATAAATATAAGGTACATCCATTGTATTTGGTATGGAAGTTGAGATAGAGTTATAATAAGTAGAGCATAAGTGTGCAAAGACACTAGAAGATGTATTAGAGATTTTCTAGAGGTCAAAGCATTAGCGCATCAAAGGAACTGATCTTATAAGCAGTGTCATAGTGACAGTTCATCCTATAGATATAGTGTGTATCTAAGATCAAAAGGTTGTAGCCTTAACCACTTGAGCAGTGAGCTCTTGGATAGTGCACCCTCTCCCCTAACAAGGAAAATTGTAAAAGAATCCTAACAAGGTCTGACCCTTAACAAGGTCTACTGTACTTAAAGCATTGTAAAGCTACTCCTAATAGGGTAAAGGATCTTCTAACAAGGATCACAAAACACTAGTGCAGAATATTAGTGGGTGTCAATTCCCACCACGGTTTTTACCTATTTGGATTTTCCCATAATCATATTGGTGTCATGTGTTGATTTCATGTTTCATGTTAATGTGAATGTTTATTTCAGTACTTAAGCATTTATGTTCAACATAAAGATCAAATTAAAAAGTTAAAATATAGTGCACACTGATTCACCCCCCCTCTCAGTGTTCCCATTCCTAACACCAACTTGTGAGTCTCATCATAAATTCTCAACTTTCTATTCTCAAATGAAACTCAGTGACTTGGGTTATTTAGTTGTGCTACACTCAATAGATTATAATTAAGTCCCTTTACCCAATAAGCATTCTCACATCTGATCTTATTGGTCAACAGTATAGATCCTTTTCCTTTTACTAGACAAGGTGTATCATTTCCCATTTTAATAGATCCACCATTATATAATGCTCAAGGTATTCAAATTTATCTTCATCACTAGTCATATGATGCATACAACCACTATCAATAATCCAAGTATCATTCTTTCTAACTTTAGAAATAAGTGATGTTTCAACATACCTTTCTTATTGTTCTTCTGAATCTTATTGCAAAGCTAATAATACCCTTGAATGTCTATATCAATGTCAGTGTCAATGACATCATCATCTTTAACAAGGTAACATGGCTTCTTGCCTTGGTTTTTGTAATCTCGGTTACTTCTTCTATCATACTGTCGGTTGCCTCTGTGTTCTTAGTTATCTCTCCTATCAAATTTTCTTTCACTAGATCTTTAATTGTCTTTATCATCTTCTTTCCTGTTATGACATCTAGCTACAATGTGACCAATTTATTTACAATTAAAACATACCATAGGTAGTATTCCTCTATGTCTTTCTTTACCTTTCTGCATTCTTCTAGCCATTAATGCTTCAATCTCATCAAGTTTATCCTCATCACTTTCACTATCACTCTCATTTCTTATCATGCGTTTACTTCTTGATTTACCAATTTTCAAGGATGACATAAATGTGGATTCAACAGTAGGAACAATACTATTATCAAAGTTAGTCAACTCAAAAGCAGTCAGTCTACCAATTAGACTATCAAGTGTAAGATGATTACCCAAAGCTGATCTCATCTCATGAATTTCACAAACTCTAATAGAATAAGTTGGCAATAAGGTTCTAATAATTTTACTTACAACAATGTTTTCTTCAATAATACCTCCTGATCCTTGGATAGAATTGACAATCTCCTTAATTTAGTTGTTGTACTGTGAAATGTTTTCTCCTTCTTTCATTTTCATTTTATCAAATTTTCTTGTAAGACTTTCAACTTAAGCCCTTAGCACATTTTCATCTCCTCTGTGAACTAGTGCAAGCTTGTCCCACATTTGTTTAGTAGAAGAACATGTCTTGACATATTGAAATTCAACATCTAATAAGGAAGAAGCAATCTCTATCGTTGAAACATTTTTTTCATGTTTTTCTCTCATATGATCAACAATCAAAGGTCTAGTATGTTGGATGAATTCATTATCCAAGTAGTATATATCAGACTCTCCAATTCCTGATAGATGCAATCTCATTCCACTTTGCCATGTCAAGAAGTTATCTTTGTTCAACTTTGGCACCTCTATCTTATACATCTTGTGATATTTAGATTAAGTCCTTTAAAATTTTCTTTCCAAGCACTCTATACTCTGATACTAGTTGTTATATAATTGAGAGGGGGAGTGAATCAATTAAATTCAATTATCCTAAAGTCTCAAATCTCCTAGATGTATATATTAAAACTTTTCAATTACATAATCAACTTGTTAAGATATCAGTTGTGTCTATCTCTTTATCTACTGATTATAAGTAGATTAAGTACTTTGTTCACTGATCTATCTAGTTATAGAAATGTGTAAACTAAAATAACAATTCAATACATCATACACATATAACATATATATTTTTAACGTGGAAACCCTATTAGGGGAAAAGCTACCAGGGACCGGTAACCCAAAATAATTCACTCTTCTGAAGTGAGCTCGGTTAGGAGCCAACCCTATTAAAGGTTATAAAACACACTGAGAGGTGTGACATGGTTAGAGGTTTTATCACTAATATTTTTCACTTGACAATGCATTCACTATAGGGTCAACAAGAAAATAATCAACATTCATTGAAAGCCGTATTGAAATATAAAGATTGTTAAGTCCCACTTGGTTAAGAGATTTATCTATAGAAATGATTAAATTGATACAGTAATGATCTGATTGAAATATAACTTTGATTTGTAGATTTTTAGATATATGCTAAGGTCAAAATACCTCTGATCAATAATCAATTCAACATCTTCATTTCCTCCAACTCTATTTTCCTCGGTATATGCTTCATTTGATGCTCAATGTTATCTGTAGTTTTGTTTGGTTCTCTCTTCAACCAGTTTGATCAGTGTTTCATGAAAACAATCCTTTTCATGCAAATTTTCTTGCAGTATTAATTATTCTAGACTCAATAATTAATCTCATGTCTCCTTATATAGACATCATAAACTATTTTATTTTCATCCATATATTTTGCATCTTAATCTTCACCATTCATTTTTCCACTTTAACCTTCCTCGACAATTGTGTCATTAACACATTTTGTTCTCCTTCATCTGATCAATCTTGAATTTTTCCATTCATTAAATCATCATAACAAACATTATCTTTTACCTCAGAATAGTAACCAATTGTGTAGCTCATCATTTTAGTCAGCTATTGCAAAGTCCATTTATTTCTTTCACTCAGTCAATATTTGAATGCATCGATGATTACTAGCTCAGTTATTACTATACTCGGTATACACTACACTTCTCATTGTATACAAAGATCTTCATTTACCAACCACATAAAATTATTCAGTTATGATCTTCAATACACAATAGAATCATGCAATACAATCAAATCATCAAAATAATGCCATAGACTCATCAATAAGTTACCCAGTATATACCATATCCATAACTTTATTATCCATCTCAGCTTCATGTCGATATCTCATTCCTTTACCATTTTCCTTCCTTAGATGTTTGCAACCATCATGACAAGTCGAGTTAAAACTAGTTGACACCAATGGCAATACATTAACTGATTTAACTATCTTCCATATACTTTAGTAGCTCAATGATCATCATTCACTATCTCTCACTTCTCCATTCCATTCTCAAACATTTCTTAAAGACATTCAATCAGGTGTAGGCTATCACCAACATCTTCTTAGTTTGATAAATCCTACAATTTGTTTCAAACTAGAGTTTTCAAATAATAAAATAGGGTACAATATCCCAAGAAACCACAAGCAAGGAAGTCTTGGTATGGGTTCTACTGAGGATATTCCATACTTCAAAAAAATAATTTATGTGATCATAGGAATGTTTCAAAACTCCCCACCAAAAATATAAAATCTCCCTAGTGAAATAGAATTTGAAGAAGATATGAGAGGTAGCATCTTTATTATTATTATATAGAACACAAAAAGAGGGCCCTTGAAACTGTCTTTTCCAAATATTCACTCAAGTGAGATATCTATTTTATATGACTAAACACAAGAAAAGGTTAAATTTAGGCCAAGACAATATATTCCAAACCTAATTCTACCAAGGATCATTCACTCTCCCAAAGGTTTGTCTATCCAAACCCCCATATCTGGAAGCCACAAAGAACTTTCTCTAAGAAATATTTCCTTAGGAATGAATATCAATATCATTAATGAAATAATGCAATCTTCCCTCCAATTTCCTAACTAGGTCCTACTTTCCATTTTTAGATCTTGTTAGAGGTCATTCATGTAGTTCCTTCTATCTATAAACTTCACATTGTCCAAAGGCTGCAATAATTTTAAAATTCTCCATTCCACTCCATCCAAGCTCAAGATATCTGTAGAAAAGATATTGCAAGGGGTAAATTAAGAAACGATGGGAGGGAATCCATCTCAAGAGCCTTGAAAAAATGGAGATTTGATGTTCTTGTTACAAATAAAAAAGAGTCCTTATTTGAATAGATTGGATACCATCTTAAGAGTACTCTATATCACTAAACCCTTAGCTTCTAGATTATATTGGGGCACATTCTTTCCTTATGCTCCACCAATATGCTTAATATTAAGGATTATAACCCATGATATTGATTGGTGCACCACCTCTAGAATAGCTTAGTAGACATATCACAACTATTCATGCATGTGTAATGCAAACCAAGCCCACCATCCTACATTATCCTACAAATTAAGTATCATCTAATTAAACTCTACTTAGAAGAGAGTAAATTACTTTTCCACAAGAATTGTCAAGAAAGAGTGCATCAAAATCTTTATTCAAACTAGGAGAAGCAATATTCATAAAAAATCTATAAATATGGATAGCTTGGAGCATGACCTTCAAAAGAGTATCTCTTCCTATAGATGAGAGACATCTATTAGTCCCATGGATAAACTTTCATTGATGTTTATCCAAAATATCTTACTAGAGTCCCCCTAGAAAAGGATGGGTTGAGAGGGGAACTCCAAGATAGGCAAAGAGATAGAACTAATTTGAAATGTCAATATCCTATAAATTATTTCTTGTATGAGACTAGGTGTGTTAAAGAAAAATATCAAATATTTATTTTCATTTATCTTTTGTCTTGAGGCTTTTAGATAAATATACAAAACTTTTTTAAAGTTGATAGCCTCATTAATTCTAGCAGCACCCACCAAACCAGTATCATCCATAATTTTTGTAAATTAGAATAAGGAGGAAGAGTGTGACCCTAATTCTAACATTGTATTAATCCTTTTCTAACACAATAATTGATGATTCTTCCTAGTTCTTAGCAAGTAAAATGACTAGGTATAGAGAAAGGGGTTCCCTTTGCTAAAGACCTCTAGAAGGACCAAAATTATTAGTGGGCTCACCATTGATAAGGAATAAAAAGGAAGATGAAGAGATACATATCATAATTTTATTGATCCAATCAACACTAAAACCAAGGATAGTAAGAAGCTTATAAAAATATATCCTATGAACTCTATCATAGGCTTAGTCATATCTAATTTTATGAACATGGCCTTCTCCTTAGAAACCATTGTAGAGTGAATAGTTTATGCTCCTATAATAATCCCATCTAAAAATGTTCTTCTAGAAAAAACACCACCTCATTCCTTGGCGATAAGCTTATCAAGTCATGGATTGATCCTTTTAGAGATCAACTTTATGATTATTTTACAAAGCACATTACTTAAGGATGAAGGCTAAAAGGATCTAAGAGAGTTATCTCCATCCTTATATGGAATGAGAACAAGTAAGGTTTAATTTAAGGTACTGAGAATTTTTTTTATGTCTATAAGACTCATGAACCACATCCAAAAGATATAACTTGATTATTTCTGAAACATCTTGCTGAAATTCAATATGGATCTCATATAGACTAGGGGCTTTACCCATATTCTTGAAAAAAAACCACTTTTTATACCTTAGATAAAGAAATAGGTCTAAGAAGATATTCATTTCATTAGTCACAATATAAGAAATAGTCTCTAGTACAAATCTTGAATCTCCACACTGGTGGGGGTAAAATCTTTAGTAAACAAGGTAGTGAATAATCAAGAAAATTCTTGTGTGATCTCCCTATAAGAAAATAAAGTAACCCCCTCTGTATAAAAAAAAGTGTTGATAGAGTTTAATAATATTATATCTTTCATAGTATTGTGAAAAAACTTTAGGCTTTTTACACCTTCTTGAAGCCAATCAACCCATGACTTTATATTCCAATAAATCTCCTCATGAAGTACCTATTCCTCCATCTCATTCATTGCAAAAAATTTCTCTCTCCATGAATCCTTTGATAAACCTTGATCTCCAATGTTGCAAGTGATGTGCATCAATCTAAGAATAAGCATTCTTATTTTTTCATGAAGATATTATTGTTGGATATTTTCTAGCAGGCTAGTACTGACTATATATTTGTCATTGATAACAACATATGGAAAGTAGCATGCATGGAAGTCTTATGAAGTAAGATTTTAGTATATGAAGCATGGACATGATATCAGCATGATATCATGGGTGTAGAGGTTAACTATTAGTATAGACAGTTATATAGCAGCTTGTGTCAGTAGTCTTCCTGATAGAGTAATAGGCAGGGTTCTATGTATGGTTGTTCATACAATTGTCATGGAGCCTTGCGCACTTGGATATATGTTGAATACATGTTAGTGATGTTTGAGTCATCGACGCATAGTTTGTTGATGAGTAGAAGTGAAGTTATGTAGTCACTATTCACCAGCAACAGTTTCTTGTGTTTGTTCAGAAGAGTTGATAGAGATTTTATTGGTTCTTGAGTTGTGCCTATCCTATGGGTATGTGCCCTCATATTTAAGCTTAGAGGAGAACTATTGATGTTTAGTTAAGAGGTGCATGAAGTAATTTGGCTTGAGGAGAAAGATTCAGTTGTTTTGGTAGAGCTAATAGTGTGTAGTGTGTGTCTACAATTATCCTATTGGACAAGTACCAAAATGTGTTGCATGCATAGTAGAGCTGACAGAATGTTTACTCAAGTTTGTTATAGTTTCTCTATTATGATTTCAAGGTGGTTCTAATAGGTTGACTTGATTATATCATTTAGAGAAATGATATTTATAGCCAGTCATTTGTGATTGTTGTAGTGTGGTTCATAGTTGATTAAGCAGAGCAGAGCAGAGTGTGTGAAGTGTTGAGCCATCAAAAGAAGGTCTATGTCACCAAGTAAAGTACTTATGCTATACATTGGAACTAATCTAGATAGTAGGTCAAAGTGCAGTTCACCAAGATCTAGATATAGTGTGTATCTATTAAACATAAGGTTGTAGCCTTCACCCTTTTGAGTAGTGTGCTCTCAGAAAGTGCATCCTCTCCCCTAATAGGGACAATTGTAAAAGACTCCTAATAGGGTCTGAACCTTGAACAGGTCTACTATACTAAATATATTGTAGAGCTACTCCTAACAGGGTAAAGGATCTTCTAAAAAGGATCATAATACTCTAGTGCAGAATATTAGTGGGTGTCAATTCCCACTAGGGTTTTTACCTATTTGGGTTTGCCCGTAGCCAAAATATTGGTGTTGTGTTCTTGTGTTCTTTCATTGTGTTTATGCTTATGTTTATGTATACTTAATTGGATAAAAAATTGAATCCTTTAGATAACTGATTCACCCCCCGACCCCTCTTAGTTATCTCTTGGGACTATTCCTAACAATTGGTATCAGAGCCAAGTGCCTCAGAGAGAAAGTTTAATAGCTTGAGGTTGATTAGATGGTGTACTTCAAGAAAGAAAGTCCTAAGTTTGATGGAGAGAATTATCTTGATTGGAAGAACAAGATGATGACCCATTTGCAGTGCATTGGTTTTGAAGTTTTGGATGTAACTATCAAAGCGGCCAAGATACCTACCCTAGAAGATATTGCACAAGAAGATGCTACTGATAGGCAAAAGGAATTTTTTCATCAGAACATTATTGCTAAAGAAGCCCTTATTAGTGCCCTATGTGATGGTGAATTTTTCAGAAATAAAAAAGGTTGATACAACCCACAAAATATGGAAGCACCTAGAAGACATATTTGAAGGAGACAAACAAGCCAAGGATGCACGGAGAAAGACATGGAAGAAAAGATACAATGCATTAGAGATGATGCTTGAAGAAAACATCAGAGCTTACAATCAAAGGATAAATGAAGCAGTTGCTGGAATCAGAAACAATGGTGGAGATATTTCAGAGGAGGACATTATGGATAAGTTAATGACTACTCTCACTCCTGAATATGGAAGAAAGATCAACATCCTTGATGAGACCATGCAACTTACATCTAATTTCAAGATAGAGACTTTGATCAGAAAAATCTTAGCTTTTGAGATTTCAAGATTGAAGATAGAACCAACGAGTGAAACAACCTTCAAAGAAATAGTTCATGGTAAGAAATCTACAAACACTTTTGGTAATTTTGACGATGATGATGAAGAGAAAAAACTAGATGATTTCATTGCTATGATTTATAAAAGAGAAAAGAAAGGAAAAGGAAAATATGAAGGTCAATTACCATTTAAGTTCTTCTCATATAATAAGATTGGTCACTTTGCATCTAAGTGTCTTACTAGAGCTAGAAAGTTCAAAAAGCATTACAAGCCTAAGTATTCTAAGGAATACTACTATGTGGGAGATGGAGTTTTAGATGAAGAATCTGGTGAAGAAGAAATTGGATTCATTTCTATTATAGAATAAATGAATAATAAGACAAGTCATAAAGATGATAAAAAGGAACAAGAGCTAGCATTGACTTCGCAAGATGACATAAGGATAGACTGGATCATATACAATGGTTTTTCACATTACATGATAGGTGATAAAGGAAGGTTTGTTCATTTGGACAAATACAATGGCGGTATGGTTAGATTTGGAGACAAAACTCCTAAACCAATAGCTGGTAGAGGAGCCATCATGTTGGCTGGAAAGAATAGTACTGATGATGTTCTTTATGTTGATGGTTTGAAACATAACCTTCTCAGTGTTGGATAGTTACTTCGAAAAGGCTATTAGCTAGAGTTCAAAGATGACAAATGCATCATTAACAACAAAGATGGTGTTATGATTGCATCAGGCTCAAAGACAAGAGGTAATGTTTTTCAACTCAATTCAGAGGAAAGTTGTTTTGTTGCTAAAGTTGATGATAGTTGGTTGTGGCGTAAAAGACTATGTCATATCAATTTTGATAACATAGTTAAGATAAGAAATGTAAATGTAGTAAGAGATCTATCTAGCATAGAAAAACTAGTTGATACTATATGCAGGGAATGTGTGATGGGAAAGCATGTGAGAAATTCATTTAGGAGAAAACAAAATTGAGCAAAGAACAAGTTGGATCTGATTCATACAGACCTATGTGGTCCAACTCAAACAAGATCATACTATGGTGAAAGGTTTTTCATTTTTTTTGTTGATGATTATACTAGAATGATGTGGGTTGCGTTCTTGAAAGACAAGTCAGAAGCATTTAAGAAATTCAAAATATTCAAAGCTAAGGTTGAGAATGAATCTGGACTAAAGATAAAATGTTTGAGATCAGATAGAGGAGGAGAATTCACCTCTGACAGATTCTATGAGTACTGTGAAGAACATGGCATAAAGAGATAGTTAAGTGCACCTAGAACCCCTCAGCAGAATGGAATTGCAGAGAGAAGGAATAGGATCATCCTTGATACAACGCACACCATCATGATAGAAGGAAAATTTGTACACACCTATTGGAGAGATATAGTCAATACAATAGTCTATACCATCAATAGAATTCAATTGATGCCAGGCACTAACAAAACACAATATGAGCTATGGTTTGGTAATGTTCCCATAGTAAACTACTTTAGAATCTTTGGAAGCAAGTGCTACATCAAGAGGGATGAAGTAGTAGGCAAGTTTGATGCAAGAAGTGATGAAGGTATTTTTTTTGGTTACTCTACTAAAAGTAAAGCTTATAGATGTTTCGATTTAAGGTTGAAAAAGATCATAGAAAGTGCTCATGTTAAGATTGATGAAAAATTTATGGTTCAAGAAAGATATCATGATTACTCACCCATGATTCAAGAAGAACCCAGACCCTCCACTAGTGAGACAGTTATTGAAGAAATGTTTGACAGTATTGATGTGTTATTCAATGACCCTAAGACAAGTGAAGAAGAAACCCCTAAGGTTGATAAGTCAACATCACCTAAAGTTCCAAAGTTCACATCAAGAAATCATTCCAAGATAGACATCATTGGAGATCAGAGAGGAAAAGTCTTAACAAGGTCACAAGCAAAGAACTCAACTAGCAGTGAAGCGGTATGTTTACTATCTTAGATTGAACCCTTAAGTGTTGAAGATGCATGTAATGATTTAGATTGGCATGATGCTATGAAAGAAGAACTTGATCAGATTGTTAAGAATGACACTTGGGAACTAGTCCCAAGACCTAGTGATAAGAATGTGATTGGAAAAAAGTGGATATGTAAATCATGTGCATAAAGAGAAGGCATTGATTATTCAGACACATTTGCGCTTGTGAGTAGATTAGAAGCTATTAAGTTGTTTCTAGCTTATGCTACAATAAAAAACTTCAAAGTTTATCAGATGGATGTCAAGTCAGCATTCCTAAATGGAGATTTGAAAGAAGTATACATTGAGCAGCCAGAAGGATTCACCTTATCTGATAGACCTGATATTGTATGCAGATTGAAGAAGGCCATCTATGGACTTAAGTAAGCCCCTAGAGCATGATATGAGAGACTAGATGGATATATAACAAAGATCAGATTCAAGAAAGGAGCAATAGATTGTAAACTATTCATTAGAGAGACATTTGAAGGTCTACTACGTGTAGCTATATTTGTTGATGACATTATCTTTGGAGGTAATGACTAACTAAGTGTAGAATTTTTGAAAGAAATGTAGAATGAGTTTGAGATGAGTATGATTGGTCCTATCAAACACATTTTGGGACTAAATGTGTAGTAGATAGAAAAAGGAATTTTTATTAATCAATCAAAATATGTGAAAGAGATATTGAATAAATTCAAGATGGATGATT
Source organism: Chamaecyparis obtusa (assembly GCA_027943335.1). NCBI lineage: Eukaryota > Viridiplantae > Streptophyta > Pinopsida > Cupressales > Cupressaceae > Chamaecyparis > Chamaecyparis obtusa. Next base: position 164,271 of record BSBK01008458.1, read on the forward strand.
GGAAGCTAGTAGGAACCCTTACGATCACTGGATGCAAGCTTACAAAAGAAGATGACTCACCAATAGTAGATACAACATTGTATAAGTCTATGATTAGCAAAATCATATATCTTACTCAGACTAGACCTGATATTTCAAATGCAGTTGGCATAGTTGGAAGATTTGCAACAGAACCTAAACAAAGTCACCTCATGGCAATAAAGAAAATATTAAAATACTTGTAGGGCACTATAGATTATAGTCTATGGTATCCTAATTTAGAAAATGTTGAACTTCATGTGTACACTGATGTAGATTGGGTAGGATGTGTTGATGATAGAAAAAGTACTTGAGGAGGAGCAATGTTTCTTGGTGATAGACTTGTCACTTGGAAAAGAAAGAAACAAAATTGTATTTCTCAGTCACTAGCATAAGTAGAGTATGTTGTAGAAGCCTTTAATTGTTCTACAATTATTTGGATAAAGTAGATGATAAAGGATTTTGGAATTCAGATTGATTATCCTATTGTTATTCAATGTGATAACACTAGCACTATCAATAAATCAAAGAACCCTATGATGCATGCAAAGACAAAGAACATTGACATCAAGTATCACTTCCTAAGATATAAAGTGGAAGAGAAAGAAGTCAAGTTGGACTATGTGAGTACTAAAGATTAGTCGGTAGCTATATTCACAAAGCCCTTACCTAAGGATACTTTTGAGTATCTCAGGGAGAAGTTGGTAGTAATTCCCTTCCCCGATTCTACTTATAAGAAAGAAGGTAAGGCATCAGTCCTCAGGGACTAATGGAAGGTTGAATACTCTACCTTAGGAGTAGTAACAATGCTTAAAATGAATGGTTCCCTTTTCCACTGATTTCAAAGGGGGAGTAATATACAGAATCATGAAAAATAGAAGTAAAAAGGAGGAGTAATATACTAAGGGGGAGCAGTATTCAATTTTGACAATAGTACAGTTGAGGAAATGGAGAATATTATACAATATTGCAGTAGATGGAAGATTCATCTTTGGGGGAGTTTTCAAGAGGAAATGGAGAATGTTATAAAATAAATTTTCATTTGGGTTGGTGGTGGTTTTTCATTCCACATGTTTCCATCAATGCCAAAGGGGGAGATTGTTGGAGATTTGCTAGCAAGCCAATAATGACTATATGTTTGTCATTGATAACAACATATAGAAAGTAGCATGTATGGAAGTCTTATGTAGTACAATTTCATTATATGAAGCATGGACATAATATCAACATGATATCATGGGTCCAGAGGTTAACTTTTAGTATAGACAATTATATAGAAACTTATGTCAAGAGTGTTCCTAATAGAGTAACAGGAAGTGCTCTATGTATGGTTGTTCATACAGTTGTCATGGAGCCTTGCGCACTTGGATATATGTTGAATACATGTTAGTGATGTTTGAGTCATGGACACATAGTCTGTTGATGAATAGAAGTGAAGTTATGCAGTCGCTATTCGCCAGCAGTACTTTCCTGTGTTTGTTCAGAAGAGTCGACAAAGATTTTATTGGTTCTTGAGTTGTGCCTATCTTGTGGGTATGCACCCTTGGATTTAAGCTTAGAGGAGAATTATTGATGTTTAGTTAAGAGCACATGAAGTAATTCAGCTTGAGGAGAAAGATCTAATTATTTTGGTAGAGCCGACAGTGTGTAGTGTGCATCTACAATTATCCTATTGGACAGGTCCCAGAATGTGTTGTGTGCATAGTAGAGTCGAAAAAATGTTTACTGGAGTTTTTTTATAGTTTCTCTATTATGATTTCAAGGTGGTTCTAATAGGATAACTTGATTATAGCATTTAGAGGAATGATATTTATAGGCAGTCATTTGTGATTGTTGTAGTGTGGTTCATAGTTGATTAAGCATAGCAGAGTAGAGTGTGTGAAGTGTTGAGCCATCAGAAGAAGGTCTATGTGACCAAGTAAAGTACTTGTGCTATATATTGGAGCTAATCTAGACATCAAGTCAAAGTGTAGTTCACCAAGATCCAGATATAGTGTGTATTTGTTAAACAAAAGGTTGTAGCCTTCACCCCTTTGAGTAGTGTGGTCTCAGATAGTGCGTCCTCTCCCCTAAAAGGGACAATTGTAAAAGACTCCTAACATGGTCCAACCCTTGACCAGGTCTATTGTACTAAATATATTGTAAAGCTACTCCTAACAGGGTAAAGGATCTTCTAACAAGGATCATAATAATCTAGTGCAAAATATTAGTGGGTGTCAATTCCCACTGGGGTTTTTACCTATTTTGGTTTCCCCACAACCAAAATATTGGCATTGTGTTCTTGTGTTCTTTCATTGTGTTTTTTATTATGTTTAAGTATACTTAATTGGATAAAGAATTGAATCTTGTAGATAACTGATTCACCCCCCCCTCTCAGTTATCTCTTGGGACTATTCCTAATAATTATAACACATCATGTTCCACTTTTTAAGCTTATATTTGATGTATTTTAGTAGCTTGATAAAGAATATATTGTAGTACCAAATTTAGGCTTGCACTCATTCCACCAATCTAAAATAAGGTCATGAAGGTAAGGGTCCTAAAGCTATATAATAAAAAACTTAAAGGATGGGTTTTCATGAACTATGAACTAATAGGCACAAAACTTGATCAACAAATGATCACGTCCTCTCCAATCTAAAATCTCTAAACTAGTAACCCAAATATCACCCATCCAATGACAAGATACCATAAACTTTTCTAGTCTTTAATCTATCACCTCACCTTAACATATTATATTATTCCAAGTAAGTATACCAATGCTGATTTTAATGTCAACCAACTTGAGAAGCTCAATATTACTCTTCAAGAAACCAATATAAGGATCGATCCTCATATTAGAAATGAGACCAAAGAAAGGATTTTCCAAAGAGATATATTGGAGCATAAACATTGGTAAAAGGAATTGTCTCACTAGATTCCCAGGTCTTAGCTGCTAAAGAAATAGACTTACTATAAATATAATAGATTGGGAGAATCTTCTATAGAGCCCATATGTAAGCCATACCCCTAGAGACACCCTAAGCCCCAATGCATTGACAATGTCTTCTAGCCCAAATATTTCTTCCTTATATAGCATACCATCAAAAGATAACTTAGTTTCTCTTGTTATCTCTATTGAGCATTTAAGGTTGTCATTAGTACCAAAGGTTTGTAAAGATATCAGTTGGTAACTTACATTGAGCTAATCAATAACATGAAGGAGAATAGACTAGTTGGTAAAGCTTATATACCGAGCAACAGATAGTTTACCAAACACCAGTAGACACCAACACCGATAGATAGTAAATACCAAGCATCATAGTATATACCGAGCAGTTCACATAGTGTTTACCGAGGATCACAGGAAATGACATAGTAATCAAAAATGGCACATTCTTCTATGCAAATGGTTACAATAGTTCATAAAACATTTTACCAAGATTGAGGAACATTTAATGTGATGATATTCATTAAATGCAATGTATATCTTTTGTAATAGTTGATCTAGGTTATTATTGTACACCATAGATCTTAGGGTTATAACTATATTGTGTAACCTAATTTTGTTAAAGCGGAAAAAATAGAACACTATATATTTGTGTGTTTGCATCATTTTTGGTGTGAGCTGATATATGAATCACAAAGCACTTGAAGCAATTGCCTAACTTCAAGTCTATCAGTTAAAAGAGTAGAACCGAGTACAGAGGAATTCAGATTGAGTAGAATCAGCAGAGGCTACCGAGAAGTTTAGAGTAGAGATTCATCACAAGAAAGGTGATATTTTATCAAAACTTATAGATTTGTATCAGATAATTGAGTTGTCAAATATTAGATAATTGCCTACTACTTTCTGACAATTGTAATAGAGTTTTGAATAAAATCTCTTAACAGAGTAGACTTAGTAATATTATGTAAATCTCTTAACAGAGTGCACACTATTAAAAATAGGAAATACTAAGAGGGGAGGGTGAATCAGTATTTCACAAAATTTTACTTTTGCCCACTTATGGATATAACAGATTACTTTAAAGCATATGAAACTAAATAGCATACATAATAGTAAATGTAAAGAACTCATAACACATGATATGTTCTAGAGGAAACCTTGGCCAAGGGAAAACCTTGGTGGGGATGGTACCCACAAAGATCCACTAATCAAAAGATATCCAGTTAAGGATGTTGACCCTATTAGGAGCCTGTTACAATCATATAGTGTATCAGTCCTGGTTAAGGGACTATAGGCCTTGTTAGAAGCCTCAACCCTGTTAGGAGTTGTAGATACAAAACCTGATTACCAGATGAGCTCATTGCCCAAAAAATTAATACAAATTTTTACTGATTACAATATGGTACTTCTTACAACATCGCATGAAAAACTTTCACTGCTATCACAAGTTACATATATTACATGTTACATTCAAGTATGTTCGGTACATCTTTATTTATACAAGATACAAACATAATATCTTTCTCTTGTTGGATTGCATATCTTTATCCAAGAGAAAACATCTAGGATGTCATCTTTTTATAATATTAAGTCATTATTTTGACAAGAAAAATAATCCCTTAATTCATTTACTAATTTTGTCTTCAAAACAGCTCTGTTGGCTGTACTCTATCATCGGGAAAACAATCATAACTTTTTCCATACTATCTATACTCTTTTGCACACTAAGATGGGGTATCCTTAGACACCATAGAGCCTATGTTCAACTACATAAACTTTGATCATCCTCTAGTGAACGTCACCAAAACAAACTGTATCGGGTGCTCTGTTAAAAACACTATTTCATACTTAGATAATTTTAGTCTGTGATCTTCCATACTTACTCTCCATCTTATGTGATCTTCATAGGGAACATATGTTTCCATAATGCCAACATCTATGTACATACCTCATCCAAATTGCCAACAATCTCCCCCTTTGTCATTGGTGGCAATATATGAGAAATTTGGCTAAGTGTACAAGTCAAAATCTTAAAATTTGTATCAAAATTGTGGCCATAGTATAAAATAAGTATACTATCCTTATATCTCCTCAAAATATACACATAATCTATAACACTTCATAATACTCCATAGAACTCCCCCTATGTGTATCCTTCCTTATCATATATAGACAATTTTCTAAGTATCTCTCCCCCTTTGACAACAATGACAAAATAAAGGGTGGAAAGGGATATACAAAATTGTGTCAAAAATTTTACCTTACTATCTTATTGTAGACTCGATAGGCTTGCAACACAATCTGCAAAATCTATCTTCCAAGTCTCAAAATCTTTCTCCCATGCCTTCTTTATTGATTCTGCTACATTGAGTAAAGTACTCAATTCGTATGCTACAATCTAACAAGCTTGGAGGGACTCAAAATTGAACTTCTAAAATGTTGTCTTAGTAGTAAGACATTCATCTAGCTGCTCTTCTATTATAGTCAACTTGATTGAGACATGCTCTCTCAATATGTTTATTCTGATAATTTTCTTGTCCTTCTCATCATTCAAAGTCCTTATCTCATCACATAATTTTCTGATCTTATTCTCAACTGCACTAATCTTTATGTTTAGGCTGGCCAAAGAGTTTGTCTCTGCTACAATTTCATCTTGCTTCACTTTTATCTTCTTCTCTTCCTCAATTAAAATATTTTCAGATTTTGTACACTGAATGTACAAACACTTTCCAATCTCAAGATGTTTCCTTAAGTCCTTAATGTGTCTATCAATGCTGTCAATGTCATTTTTGATATTTTGACTTATATTCTACAACATCTCAACTTCATAAGCTCGTTGAGCCTTAACCTTAGCAATATCAGTCAAATTAGTGACTCAACATCAAAAAAATTAATTACCATCTTTTCTCTTTCAAGTGGATCTAAATCAAAGACTTTTTTAGATATCACACTTTGTAGCTTCTCAGTCAAATCTTTCAGACTACCTTCCAAATTCTTAACTTTCTTAATCTTACCAATAATTTTGTTCAAAGAAGTGATCAACTCTAATTGATCATTGTCATCAACTTCCTTGCTCAAATCTTCAATCAATGTTCCTATTCCTTTCTCCTTTCCATTCATAGGAGTAAGACTGATGTCTTCTTGTGGTTCAATAGGTGTATGGGCCTCCGTTTCCATTTGCACTTTAGTTCAAGTAGTCTTTGTTTCAATACTCTTTTCTTGCTCTCCCAAAACCAAATTGTCAACTATGTTATCCAAACTGTTGAGTACCGCATCATCTAATCTAAAGTAACTTTTGTTCCTTCAATGCCCATAGATTTTGTGCCAATGTTTATAGAAGAAGAGGGAATATCTTCAGCTTCAAATGCCTTTGTTGCTGCCTCTGCTTGTTCTGAACTCTATTTCTTTGTTGGTTCTGTAACTGATTGATCTTTTCTATCTTTTCCTGCTACCAAGTTTGCTAGCACTTGCACAACTGCCTATTCAGTTTCACTCTTCACTTGCTCATACTGACCTCCCATTATTTGTATAATTCTTCTTTTGGTTCTTAATAGGGTTTCAAGTGGATTGAGGATCTGTTTAAGGTGGTCATCATCTCTTATCTCATAAAACTATCTAATCACATTCTCTCTCATTTTAGTATCTTCTTCTTGTGCTCTCATCTTTCTTCTCACAAGTTTGTTGTACAAATCTTCTGGTATCTTTCCATGAATAGTATCAAATTTCTTGTTTGTCAAAATCATATGTGTAACCATTGCATTCTCAAGATTTAATCTGTCAGAGGATCCATATAAATCATAGTGTTTGTTCATTTTGGTAAATTCTCCATGGTGCATTATATCTTCATTAACTCTTTCTATCCTTGGTTTCCATAATTTCTTCTTTATTGTCACTTCATCATCTTTAATCTCTGCAGCTCTTCTAGGTACTAGTGGAACAATTGTTTTATGTCTTTTACCCGGTCTTGAATCACTTGCCTTCATTCTTTTTCTTGGTTTTGAAGAAAAGGGTCTCTTTGTCTAACTAGTTTCTTGCTCCTTCTCAGGTTCTTCAACCTTTACCTTAACTTGAATAGGTTCTACACTTGATGCCAAAGGTGGGACTGATAGTATCTCACTTTGCCTTATTGCTTCTGTAGTCTTTCTTACCATATCAAATTCCTACTCACTCATACCTGATTCTTTTAGAATTTTTTTTATTGTAGACTCCACTCTCTTCTTTGATTGTTTCTCTTCCTTAAGTGTCTTTTCTGAATCAAAGTTTTCATCATATGTTCCAAATTTGTTACTATGAGCATCAACTTTACTTTTCAACAATCTACTAACATATCCTTCTATTTCAACTTCAGAGATTTCATAGCCAAGAGGGTCTATGAATTCATGTCTAGGTTCTACTGCCTCAATGTAAGTGAAATTAGTATCAACCATAAAAGATATATCATCTTTGTATTTCTCAACTAGGGATGCAGGAATTCTTGATCTATTTACCACAATGTTCTAAAAAGTTTTCAACACTAACTTTACACTGTCATTAACCTTCTCAATAAGATGTTTCATGTAAACTTTATTGATTCTTGCCATAGTGTTCTCACCATCATTCCATTCAATAGTGTAAGGAAATCTTCTTAGCAAGTGGAAGAACATGTAAGTAACCAATGAGGAAAATCTAAAGTGAGTGTATTTAGCTTTCTTTATCTTTTCCAAGTTCTCAAACAACTGTATTCTCAGAATTTCACACATATCCATAGGCTTCTTCTCCACACACATCAAATAAACAACATGTACCATACCTACTGGCATATCATCTTCTCTAGAGCTTCCACAGAACTTTGTTGTCAAAATCTTACACAAGTATTTTACATCATCTTGCTTAATCTTACTAATGACTATACCTTTTCCATTGTATACTGAACCGGTGTTTTCAATCACAATCTTTCTCATGTTTTTCTCATTCAGTGGAATTGCACTAACTTTTGATAATCCAGTCATATCATGAATTAGGTCTGTAGTTATGTCTATAACTCTATCTTCTAACCAAAATTTACCATTATGTATCCTACTCAAAATCATCTTAGTACACTCCTCATCATCAAATTCATATTTCATAGAGTACTCAATGATTTCATTGTTTTCTAGATGTTCATAACCTTGTTTCACTGACATATGTGAGTTGTAAAATTTCTTATATTCACAATTAAAATCACTATCCCTTAGGGTTTCATACTTGCATCCAAGATAACTTTTAAAATTCTCTAAATGAAGAGCTCCGTCTAGTATGGATGAAAAGGCTAAACTAGCATCTCTTTCTGAGGGTTCAACTAGATCTTTCTTATTTCTAGGTCTGTTCTTATCCTTAATGTTGTGAATCAATGACACATGCATGATTATAACTGATCACTTTAAGCTGATTCAAGATCTTAGTCAGATAAATACCTTAAATTCACAAAAATTAGGGCTTTCACTTGATCGGTGCTTCAAACTTCTACAAATCACTTCCAAATTTCTTTCTTCACTTCCAAATCATTTCTAATCACTTGATAATCATAATAAATTTGATTTCAATATTTTAATACTTAGCATTTACTTGATCTGACATCGCATTCAATTATTTGGCCACTAAAATGCTAAAAAGCTGATTTTGTAAACCTGCAACCATAAATCTTCTTGCGACCTCGCAAAACACAATATTTCTTTTTGTGCACTTAACCATAGCATTAGTATAATATAAAAAACCTTCATCTAACTGTGTAAAACTTAACTCATTCAAAATCTAATTCTATACCAATTCTAAGTTCCTAAACTACAGAAATTTACATAATTTAAGTGCTTAAAGAAGGGTTAGGTAAAGACTCATTCTTACCATCAGATACATTACCTTCCTGATTACCTTCAATGCTGAATATACCTCCTTGATCTATACCTTTAAAAAAATTTACTTCATCTTCATTGCTACAACAACCTTTCTCTTTGTTTCCTACATTTTCATTCCTTCTTCCATAGTTTCTAGGGTTAGGGTTATGATGATAACCTCCATTGTTCATTCTGCAAAATCTTGATGTGTGTCCAATCTTGTTACATATCTAACAAGTGACTCCATTGGTTCCATATCTAGGTGTTTACTAATTGATTTGTGTCCTACAATTTCTAGCAATATGTCCAATTTTGTTGCATCTGAAACATACTATTCCATTTCCTCTTTTCATGTCTTCAGTTGATCTCTGATCTGTATTGTTAGTATTTCTAGACATTCTACTATTGTAATTATTCTCAATAACTTTAGCTCTTCTACATTCAATAGCTCTATGTCCAAAACCATGACAATTATAACAATAACCATTAAGAGGTTTGAATTGTTTACCTATACAATCTCTCTTCATATGACCAATAGTATTAAAAGAAAAACATCTACCTTTTAATTCTCTTAGCATATCTTTGGATGATTCATCTTGCTTTAGTGGTTCTTCTTGCTTTGGTGCATCTTCTTGCTTCAGTGATTCTTCTTGCTTTGGTGATTCTTTAGATTTGTTCTCATTTAACCTTTTTTCTTCACTTCTTTCACATTCATTCAGATCTGGTTTCTTGCTTTCACTAACTATCTTTAATATGTTAACTCCAAGAATAGTTTTGTCATAGAATGGTTTTCCATAAGATACTTGCTTATCAATCTTTTCACTATTTGAATATAGCCTCTCAAGTTGTTGTTTGGATTGAGTCAATTCACCTTTCACAATTTTGTTGTATTTCTCAAGTTCATCATACTGCAATTTGACTTTATCAAATTCAGATGTTACCTTGCCAAGTTTAGATTTTAGATCTTCATTTTCATTCTTTAAACTTTCATTCTCAAATCTCAAATTGTCATTTCCATCTTTCAAGCTAAGCTTCAGATTTGCTATCTTCAATTCATGTTTAAGGATCACATTTTCTTTTTCTAAATCATCACAATCTTCAACAAGAATTTCAGATTCCTTCTCAAATTTTAGATCTTCTATCTTACCTTTCAATTTTTCAATAAGATTCTTTGCATCATCATACTTCCTTTTCAAAGTGTTTCTTTCATCAGTAAGCATATCAATTTGCTCAAGAGCTTCTTCAAGATTCTTCTGTAATTGATCCATATCCATAGAGATCTTACTCAAGTGACTAGGCTTTCCTTGAATGTTTCTTCTCTGAGTAACTAAGCTCTACTACCAATTGTTAGAAATAGGAAATACTAAGAGGGGGGGTGAATCAGTATTTCACAAACTTTTACTTTTGCCCACTTATGGATATAACAGATTACTTTAAAGCATATGAAACTAAATAGCATACATAATAGTAAATGTAATGAACTCATAACACATGATATGTTCTCGAGGAAACCATGTCCAAGGGAAAAACTTGGTAGGGATGGTACCCACAAAGATCCACTAATCAAAAGATATCCGGTTAAGGATGCTAACCCTGTTAGGAGCCTATTACAATCATATAGTGTATCAGTCCTGGTTAAGGGACTATAGGCCTTGTTAGAAGCCTCAACCCTGTTAGGAGTTGTAGATACAAAGCCTGATTACTAGATGAGCTCACTACCCAAACAAGTAATACAAATGTTACTGATTACAATATGGTACTACTTACAACTTCGCATCAACAACTTTCACTGCTATCACAAGTTACATATATTACATGTTACATTTCAAGTATGTTCAGTACATCTTTATTTATACAAGATACAAACATAATATCTTTCTCTTGTAGGCTTGCATATCTTTATCCAAGAGTAAACATCTAGGATTTCATCTCTTTATAATATTAAGTCATTATTTTGACAAGAAAAATAATCCCTTAATTCATTTACTAATTTTGTCTTCAAAACTGCTATGTCGGCTGTACTCTATCATCGGTAAAACAATCATAACTTTGTCCATACCATCCATACTCTTTTGTGCACTGAGATGGGGTATCCTTAGACACCATAGAGCCTATGTTCAATTGAAAAAACTTTGATCATGCTCTAGTGAAAGTCACCAAAACAAACTATATTGGGTGCTCTGTCAAAAACACTGTTTCATACTTAGACAATTTTAGTCTACGATCTTCCATACTTACTCTCCAGCTTATGTGATCTTCATAGGGAACATATGTTTCCATAATGAAAATGTCTATGTACATACCTCAGCAAAATTGCTAACACACACTTCATTAGTGTTGTTAAAATACTATAACTAGGTAGATCTAGCCGATCTAACATGTCACTCCTAACAGGGTGAGATCACCAAAAGTGATCAAAACTTGTAGCCCTAACAGGAAAACCTTTTCTATCTACAGTAGTGAAGAATTTGTGGGTGTCATCCCCACCATATTTTTTACCTTCTAACAAGGGTTTCTACATAACCAAAATACTTGTGTTATGTGATTGTCATATTGATGTCATGTTTTTTACTTACATAAGTTAAATGGATGATTTTTTCATGCAATTAGATTCAAGTTATTTTGTTCAGTTATCACTTTTTATAGTTATAGATCTGAAAGGTTTAGAAGTTATTTTTTGAAGGAACAGATTCATCCCTCCCCTCTCAGTACCTATCTCTCCTAATTCCAACAATTGGCATCAGAGCATAGTTCTCTTATTGAATAGTTTAACCACTGAAGGGTAAAGATCTAAGTCATGGAGAGATATGAGCTTGAAAAGACTATTGAGAATCAGAAGATACAAATGCAAATGTTTGTGGAATAGTATAATCAAGCCAAGGAAGGACTGAAGAAATTAGTGGTTGAAAGGAAGAACCTAGCTATTCTATAGAATGAGATCGGTTACCATGAATAACCTATTGATGAAATGTTTGAGCATATTGGATCTAGTTTTAGAAGCATATCTGATGGATTTGAAAGCATAATCATTGATCTATCTGAAAATAATCAATATTTAATTGATCAAGTGAAAGCACTACAAATCAGTCAAGAATCTCAGATGGTGAGAATGGTAGAAACAATGAACAAAGAAAAACAAGCCGATAAAGAAAGGAATCTGGTAATCAATGACTGAAGATAGATGACTAAACAACTTCAAGCTAAAGAGAGTGAGATACAAAGATTCACTAACCAACATTTCCAAGTAACTAATCAAATGATGATTGTGAATCAAGAGGTAAACCAAGTGAATGTAGAATTATCAAGAAGACTAGAAGATGTTACAAGACTTAGAGAAGAGAATGAGAAGCTAAGAAATGAAGTGAAAAATTAATAGCAACAAAATGAAATGAAGAAACTTGTTGAGGAAAACTCTAAGAAGATTGATGACTTTTTGACTAATCAGAGAAGATTTGGAAGTAAAGTCGGTATAGGCTACACCGGTAAAGGAGAATCATTAGAACAAGTTGAACAAGTCAACATCAGTCAAAATAAAAAATCTAAAGTTTTGGCATGTTATCATTGTGGAAAATTGGGACATACATCTAATGTGTGTAGAAGCAAGTTACAAGGTAAACCTCCTGTCACTCCTAAGTTCAATAGATATTTCTATTATTGTGGAAAGTTTAGACATCAAGCTTATGAGTGTAGAGCTAAGAAAAATGATATTGCTAATAATACCACCATGGAGAAAATATGCTATACTTGTAACAATCATGGACACACTGCACGAGAATGTAAGGTGAAAATGAAACAAGTTTGGACACCTAAGGAGAAACCATAACGCGGGCCATATCAACCAAAGAGACAAGGTAACTCTTATGTTTGGGATTATAATACATGGGCTAACTGGACTCCTTGTGGTAGATATGGACACATTGTAGAAAATTGTTATAGAAAGAGTTAGATTGGACAATCAAGAAGCTGGACAAGCACTAGGATGGCTTGTATGCACTGTCATAAGGTCGGTCATTTAAGCAAGAACTGCAGAGACCAAGCACCAAATGAAAACCATATATTTGAGAGTCGATATACTGTCACAGATATCACTAAGTTAAGGAACACTATGTGGAAGAAGGCATCTAATGAGAATGCTGAGTCAAGTAATGTTGTCCGTGAAACCTCATCCACTAGATTGGGTGACATCAGTACCTCCACTTAAGGTGAAATAGGTATGTATGGGACTGACATTTCAAATGATCACATTTTACATATAGTGCCTTATGCATAATGTTCTTATACCAAATCAGCATGGATAAAGATGCACTATGGTGTAGTTGTCATGAGCTAACAATGTTATACAAAAGAGAGACCAAGAGTTGGTTACCCATCGGTAATCACTATCTAAGGTTAACCGAGCACATGTATCAACCGATGAAGAAATTCTATGTTAACTGAGCAGATGAAAACCTTTAGTTGTCACCGAGCTAACAACTCTTTCATACCAAAAGTTAGATCAAGCATTTATTGTATGAAAGTTTAAGTGGGAATGTCAAAAAGTCTATAAATACATGGGAAAAGAGTTCATTTTTACATTTCGATTTCAAAGAGCGGAGAATTCAAAGAGAAGAGTTTGAGCTAAAATATTTTCAAAAGGATTCAAGGCTACTTCAGATCAAACCAATATCACTCTTCATGATACCGAGTAAGTTCATTTTCCATCAAACACTTTTTATCCTGCTACTTTCTGAAACCCTAGAATCAATTTATGGCATCTACATCATCAGAAAGAAAATCACAAAGTGTTGAGGAGGAAGTTAATCTAATTGTTAGGGAAAATTTTGATGAACCTAAGTTTAAGCCACATCCCAAGGTCATAGCACAAATAGATACAATGGGCACTTTTTTGAGCATACCAGAAAGGGTTTTATTGATAGAAGACATAAGATCATATATTCATTGCAAAATCAGAGAAGTTGGAGATTTTGAAACTATTGCAGCATATCAACAACTCTGTGGCCCCAATGGAAAAATGAAATTAGATTACAAGAAGATTGAGGAATCAGGGTTATCATGTTTTATACACTTTCCAAAATCATTTAAATCTGATTGGATCATAATCATTTTGAGTAGGTACCACAATGATAAATTATGGCTAGATAAACCAATTGAGGTCAACAAGAAAATGATCAGTAGGGTTATTGGGATCCCTACAACCAACAAGGCTAAGGCTTTCCATAGTTCATCATGACCAGATGTTGAGAAATATACCAGAGCACAATGGGATGGTCGGGCATTGAAGATTTTGACAATCAAAGACCCAATAGTCAAATTTGTAGCACATGTGATTAGGTACAAGTTATTTCAATCAAGCAGACTCAACAGTGTACCCTACAACGTAGTAGACACGGCACATAAAATTGTGGTAAATGGTCACCAGGTTGATCTTGCCGAGGTAATATTTCATCAAATTCAAGAGAATATGAAGACCATAAGGAAAAATAAGTCTAACACATGTAAGTTCAGATCTCTACTTGCATGCATATTTTTCTATCTACAAAAGTATGTACCTGGCACCGGTAAAGTAAATTGGATACCAGATATACCGATAACAAAATTGATTAGTGAAATGATGAATAAGTTAGGAGATATGTTGAATATAGAGTTTAATGCATACTTCAAAGAGTTTCAGTCTAAAATGCATAAAAGAAGCATAATTCTGAGGGAATTAGTTCAGAGATTTGAGAATGATATATGTTTTGTAGTCAACATAGATTATACTTTGATAAAAGTAGTTGAACCTAGGATAAAATGGTTGGCACCAATGGGATATGAAATGAACCATGATTTTTCATTGAAATCTATTAATGCACTACTTGCACTACCAAAAGATCCCATTGCCACTAGGTTTATAGTATATGAAGAGAACAAATCTAGAATTTCAACAAATATTGAGATTGGTAAAATAACTAGAAAGGTAAAGAAGATGAAGAAAAATCTCACTGCTAAATATGGAGATGGGTCTGAGACATCTGAAGAGACACTAGTTGAATAGGAAACTGAAGGTCAGTTACAGAGTTGACAAACCATATGATAGTGAGAAGACTAATTCTAACAAAGAAGAAGATCCCACACCGGTTCCTCCACCTAAAATTCCTATAAAGAGGTAGTCACATGTACATGAAGGTATGAAGACATGATCATCAACTGTAACACCACAAACTGTTAAGGAAGAAGTAGAGAAAGTAATAAAAAGGAGAGCAACTACACCAACAAAGAAATATATTAAGAGAAAGAACAAGGTTGTAGCTGAGGCACCAAAGAAAAGGAGAAAATTCATAAGAAAAAAAGAAGATCTTGAGGAAACTAAGACATAAGATGATGTCAGTCAATTCAAAGTGGTCAGTAACAAGACAAAAAGAATAGATGAAATTATTGAAGACATAATTGAACATGGAGACCTCACTTATCCCTTACTAGATATATTTGACAAGATGTCAAAAGAAGATCAAACCAAGATAGAAGAGGCTATCATCCAAATGATGATAAAATTCAAGAAAGTTCCAATGGAATTTTCCTATGCATTACCAAAAAATTTGGATGAAAAAATTAATGAAAAATGGGCTATTGCACTAGACACCAACAAGAGAAAGAGAGAATGCTCTCTAGTTCGAGCAGCCTCACATTTAAGTATTGGATAAGTTAGTGAATACTTGACCAAATACCAAGAAAACTTTATGATCAAGAATAGAGCCTTGATGATCATGGATGAAAATGTAGTAGACATGGATACCACAACTGATTATGTGTGGACATCAATTTTAAAGGCCAAAGAAAAAGCTAACCAAGAAGTATTCTTGAACTTGTCTAAGAAGAGACATAATTCCAAAGGTAAAGGTATTTGCATTGATGAGGGAACAAAAAAGAAATGAAAGAATACTAGTATATCAGTTACCAAGGCAATTGATATCACTGAGGACAAGGAAGAAATAAGTATTTCACAGGATGCACCAGATAAAGTTGAAGTTCAATTGGAGAAGAAAACTAATGATGATGTACTCATTGAGGACATCACAAATGGTGATCTTGATGACCAAGATGATGAAGATGTAAATATTGCACCAAATAAAGATGAAGCACTAGACACTAAATGTCTATTTACATCACTACCAGGTGAACTTCCTGTACTTGCAGAAGTAGCTAAAATTCTTTCCCAAGTACAACCCGACAGCTCAGATCTTGAGCAAAACAAAGAAACCTATAGAAATAGATGAGCCTACACAAATAGAGGCACCTTCCACTAAGGCAAAGGAAACATAAGAAAAAAAGGAAATAGAGGTGATCCCACTTGACACCACATCCGAGACTCCTACTATATCAACTAAGACTATAGATACCGAGGAGCAGAATAAGGAAGAACATGTGTTAACTGGGAAGGATACTCCAAAATCTGGAGATAAAACTATTGCTATTATTGAGAAGAAATCACCTCTAGCACCAAAGAAGAAGAAGAAGAAGAAAGGAAAAGGTCTGGTCATGCTAGATGAAGTGATCATTATCCCTAAGTGTGACCCAAGGACCCTAAGCCCCGAAGACCTGAGTAAATATGGGGAATAATGTACAAGAAAGGCAGCCCAAGAAAAGTTGAAGCAAGAACACAAACAAAAAGAAATCTTAATAGATGTGCAGGATATCCTCCAATAGGTAGTACCCAAGGTGAATATTGATGAGGATATGCCTATCATAGATCAAATTTCTACACTTGCAGAGAAGATCAATGACCTAGATATTGATGCACACAAAAGGATTGAAGAAATGGTAGAATCAAGGACTCAAAACAAATTAGTTGAGAAAATAAGCCTAGAAGTGGCATTGAAGAAGGTCAAATTATCTGAGGTAATCACCAAGATAAAAACCATCACCCAGTTAATTTGTCAATATTTATTGAAGCTTTATACTACAGACACCTTCACTATTGAAGTCAATGAAAAGATCAAAGGATCAGAAGCATAAATTGAGTTGAGTACAAATACAGCTATAACTGAGCCTCATACTTTCTTAAAGCACATTCACCGAGTTCAAGAACTCTGGCGGTTGATAGCAGATTTGAAGAAACAAGAAGAGCACATAACAGATCAGGTTACTGAGTTGCAAACCGAACTCATTCCATACCTAAAAATGTTTGAAGCACATATTGTCAAAGCTAAGCTACTTGTTGCAACACCAAAAATTTTGGTGTTAGATAAAATCTTTGACATGCATGTACAAGTCGGTCTTGAGCACATCGTTCTCACCAACTTGAAAGAGGAATGGGACAACCTCTTGGAGTTAGTGAAGAAAACCCATCCGCATATTTTTGACAAGATGTGAGTATACTACATAATTTTTGTATTTGGCATTACTATCAAAAAGGGGGAAAACAATATATAAGTTGTTATGCCAAATCTGTACATAGATGCTACGTATACTACATATTACCGGGAGCATGCATTGAGGGGGAAGTACTTAGTATTTAGAAATTTTTTGATGTGAATATGTATATGGCAGAGATATAAGTTATATATAAAATTTTGTCTATATACATTCAAAGTTTTGATACTAATGCCAAAGGGGGAGATTTTTATCTCTATTGAGCATTTAAGGTTGTCATTAGTACCAAAGGTTTGTAAAGATATTGGTCAGTCACTTACATTGAGCTAATCGGTAACATGAAGTAGAATAGACTAGTCGATAAAACTTATATACCAAGCAACAAATAGTTTATTGAACACCAGTAGACACTGACATCGACAGATAGTAAACACCAAACATCAATGTATACACCGAGAAGTTTACACAATGTTTACTGAGGATCACAGGAAATGGCATAGTAATTAGAAATGGCACATTCTTCTATGCAAATAGTTACAATGTTTCATAAAATGTTTTACCAAGATCAAGGAACATTTAATGTGATGATATTCATTAAATGCAATGTATATCTTTTGTAATAGTTGATCTAGGTTATTATTGTACACCATAGATCTTAGGATTATAACTATATTGTGCAACCTAATTTTGTTAAAGTGGCAAAAATAGAACACTATATATTTGTGTGTTCACATCATTTTTGGTGTGAGCTGATATATGAATCATGGAGCACTTGAAGTAATGGCCTAACTTCAAGTCTATCAGTTAACAAAGTAGAACTGAGTACAGAGGAATTCAGATTGAATAGAATTAGTAGAGGCTACTGAGTAGTTCAGAGCAGAGATTCATCACAAGTAAGGTGATATTTTATCAAAACCTATAGATCTATATCAAATAATTGAGTTGTCAAATAGCAGATAATTTCCTATTTCTTTCTGACAATTGTAATAGAGTTTTGAATAAAATCTCTTAATGGAGTAGACTTAACAATCTTATTTAAATCTCTTAACTGAGTGCACACTTCATTAGTGTTGTCAAAATCCTATAACTAGGTAGATCTAGCCGATCTAACATGTCACTCCTAACAGGGTGAGATCACTAGAAGTGATGAAAACTTGTAGCCCTAACAGGGAAACCTTTTCTATCTGCAGTAGTGAAGAATTTGTGGGTGTCATCCCCACCATAGTTTTTACCTTCTAACAAGGGTTTCTCCATTACCAAAATACTTGTGTTATGTGATTGTCATATTGATTTCATGTTGTTTACTTACATAAGTTAAATGGATGATTGATTCATGCAATTAGATTCAAGTTATTTTGGTCGGTTATCACTGTTTACAGTTATAGATCTAAAAGGTTTACAAGTGAAGTTTTGAAGGAACTAATTCACCCCTCCCCTCTGAGTACCTATTTCTCCTAATTCCAACATCTTTGAGAAATACTAATAAGGACAATGATAACTGATCAAGTGTGGAATAACCTTTTTCCTATTGGTGTTATTCAACCCCCTTACATTCTATGAAAGAAGAATTATTTCTAGGATGGGGAGAAATGGGAGTCAATGGTCTTCATAGAGCTAGACACAACTCATTTCTCACCAAATAGCTTCACTTTTTCTTGATCTTTTTTCCTTCCCACATTGGGAGACTTATTACAAGAACCTTTCTTAAGATATTTTTAGTAAATTATCAAATTTTGGGGAGGTCTCTTAGTTATATTACCATCTTGTGACTATTTTCTTGTATTGGTCCTATAACATGTGAAGCCTAAGTGATATTTAATTTTATTATAATCATTGGTCTAAAATTTACTTGAACTCCCAAATGTGATATAGCTATCCATTTTCACCTCTAAACCATTCACTTGAGATCCTACCTTAATTAATATTTCCCTTTCTCACCAAATTGATCCCCATTCTCCAAAAGGTCTTGTCACATGGATAGATTTTTAATAGCTCTATCAAGATGATCTAAATCCTCCAAAGCATCAAAGGTGTACAAAATATCATTATATTTCCCAATTTTAAAAGCTATCTTATTGCCTCTTGCCTTCTTCTAGGTCCTGATTGAAATAAAGCACTACTTATAATCCATCATACTTGTCTTTTGTCTATCCTATATGGGAGATGATCTTATTAGTCTGTTGTTAGATTCTCTGGTAGGATTTGGTTTAGTGTGCATTCTATGTAAATATCGATACTCGTGATAGATATAATAACATAATGGTAAAGCTTCATAATCTAGCTATTGAATCTATTAATTTAGCCCTAACTTAATTTCCATAGGTTTAGGAAGAGTCTTAAATTAATTTCAACACAAACATGTCCAGTTGTGATTACCTTTTGTCCATAGTTTTTCTTGAAGAACTCACTAGATTGACAAGTTATGGTGCCTCAAGATTAAAGATATTATTTATGTAGAATTGCAAAGGAAACCATTAAATCCTCACCCAAACTAGAATAAAACCCTAAGGAAAAGAGAGAGCATAACCACTGTAAAGGGAAAGGATGAATTATTGGCCAAAAGAACCAAAAATTTTGACTCTCACATCAATAATAACCATCCTTCATCTTTTAAGAAGAAGAAGAAAGTGTTGGTTGAGTACTCAGTGAGCTTAGAGAATGAGGAGACAAAATCTGATGATGGCTCTACCGAAGATGAAGACTCGGAGTTCCCAAGCTCTAGTAAAAAGAAAATGGGGAGAAATAAGAGTAAGGGTCAAGATGAAAAAGTGTACATATTCTTTTGGAGACACTTCCATGGATGAGAAGGATATCTTTGAGCCTTCTATGAAGGAAATTTTGAAGGAAATAGAGGATATGAGGGGTGATGAAACTGAGAGAACTAAGTTTGAAGGAAAAGAGGATAAAGATAGAAATGATGATGGATTTCCCAAGGGTATTAGGGAAGATCCTATTATGGATCTGAATCCTAACTAGGGAAATAAAAACATAATTAGTGACCTAGACCCTTCTTACATGCAGAAAATTCTAGATAATAAGGAGGATCAATGGGAAAGGATGGAGATTCTTGAGAAAATGGATAAGGAGACTCAAATTGGGAAGAATAATGGCCAAACTATTATGGACACAATTGATGAGGGATACATGGATGAGGGTAACAAAAATTGTGAGGAAAAGATGGAAGCTAGCGATTACGACATTCTTTATTCTATTGAGATACTAGCTAAGGAAAATAAAGGAAAGGATATTAGACATGAGGCTACTAAGAGAGAGGATTTGGTTTCGATGATAATGGAGGATCTTATTGATAAGGAGGAATTATACTTGGGCTTCTTACATGCAACTAAAGCTAGATCTCTCTTTTCTTTCATAATGACAAAGGGTGCTATCAGGAGATTGAGAAGCTTAAAGGATGAAATACTGACCCAAAGGCTAAGTATAAGAATATTCTCAAGAGATTTAACAATAGGGTTAAGGACATTGACCACTCTAAGGTTTCTTGTGCCTCTGTTAAATTACTATCTAGAATTGAATGTGTTGAAAAAATGTTGGAAAACCTACTCAAGCATTCTATGGAGGGCATGAATGTTAGAAATAGGGAATACTGAGAGGAGGGGGGTGAATCAGTATTCTACAAATTTTAACTCTTGCCCAGTTATGGATATAATAGATTATCTTAACACATGCATAACATAAGAAGATAAAAAACATGAATAGCAATAAAACTAAAGAACTCATAACACATTATTTATTCTCGAGGAAACCCTAGCCAAGGGAAAACCCTGGCGGGCATGGTACCCACAAAGATCCACTAATCAAAAGTATCTTGTTAAGGATGTTGACCCTATTAGGATTCTATTACATTCATATAGTGTCTCAGTCCTAATTAAGGGACTATAGGCCTTGTTAGAAGCCTCAACCCTATTAGGAGTTGGTAGTACAAAATGTGATTACTAGATGAGCCCACTGCCCAAACAAGTAATATACAATATTTACTGATTACAAAAGTAGGTCAAGGTACATAACCTTATACTTCTTGCATCAATATCTCTTCATTGCTCTTCACTTTCGCTATTACATTCGCATATATCTTATACCACATTTTTCTACTTTTGGGTGAACCCACAATACTAGGTTACAATTTTTTGGAGGAAGGAATCCATCCCGAAAAGTGTTTTCGGCAAAAAAATATTTATCAACTTTCGATAGAAACTAGTGTCAAATTTCGATCGTAAGTACTAAACTTACGATCGAAAGTCCTTAAACAAAGGACTTTGGATCATAAGTAACTTTTGATTGAAAGTTCCTTAGTAACTTTTGATTGAAAGTTACTAAGGAACTTTCGATCGAAAGTTACTAAGGAACTTTCGATCAAAAGTCCCTTAGTGATGACTTTCGATCGAAAGTCATGTATTTAGGGTTTTTTTTGGTAGAAGTTTATATCCACTGAAAGTTGAGTTTCACTGTCACATTCGGTGACAGTGAAACAATGGAACAGTGAAATGGCTTCCGAATTATCAAATGCGATTTTGAGGTATTTTTATTGTTTATTTTTATTATTTTCAATTTTTGATAGATGCATAAATAGCATATATGCATATATACATTGTATATATGCATACATACATTGTATATATGCATATATACAATGTATATATGCATATATACATGTGTATATATGCATATATACAATGTATATATGCATATATACATTGTATATATGCATATATACATTGTATATATGCATATATACATTGTATATATGCATATATACACATGTATATATGCATATATACATTGTATATATCCATATATACACATGTATATATGCATATACATGTGTATAGATGCATATATATGTATACATACATGTATGTACATGTGTATATATATGTATATATATACATGTACATACATGTGTATATATATATGTATATATACATATATATATATATACAAATGTATATATACATGTATATATGCATATATATATATATGTATATATATATATACATATATACATACATATATATATATATATATATATATATATACACACACACACACATGTATATCTGCATATATATACACATGTATATATGTATATATATGCACATGTGTATATGCATATATATACACATGTATATGTGTATATATATGCACATGTGTATATATAATTATATAGATTTTTCTTTATTTAATGTTTGTGATATACATGTGTGTATTGATTAAAT
This sequence comes from Chamaecyparis obtusa, assembly GCA_027943335.1. NCBI lineage: Eukaryota > Viridiplantae > Streptophyta > Pinopsida > Cupressales > Cupressaceae > Chamaecyparis > Chamaecyparis obtusa. The sequence continues at coordinate 186,650 of BSBK01008458.1, forward strand.
ATATAGATTTTTCATTATTATATATATACACATATACAATATATATATATATATATACACATGCACACACACACACACATAGATATATATATTTGTGTGTGTGTGTGTATATATATCTATGTGTGTGTGTGCATATATATATATATATATATATATATATATAGACACACACATGTGCATGTATATATATATACATATATATGTATATATATACATGCAAATTTGTGTATATATATGTGTGTGTGTGTCTGTGTGCGCATGTGCATGTATATATGTATGTATACATACATGTACATGTGTATAGATAGATTTTTATGTATACATTGTGTATGTACATAAGACCTAGATAAGACTAATTATCTACCTAACAAGACCTAGAGATAAGACTAATTAAGACTAATTAGACCTAATACTTGACTAAGAAGACATAATTAAATATACTTAAAATTAGACCCCTTGAGTAAATTGTGACCCATTAAGACCTAATTTTTAACCTATTACCTGACCTAATATGAGTAATAAGACCCAAATTAGGACCTAATATCATTAATAAGATGGGCTTTAAAGATGTAATTAAAACCTAATACTTGAACAATTAACACCTAATAAGACATGTGTAACTAGTCACAAGTATGTACCTAATATGAGTTTGAGGACCCCTTAAGACCTAATTAGACCTTTAATTAGACCTAATTAGACCTTTAATTAAGATTGATTAACACCTAATATCATGAGTAATAGGACCTGCTAGTACACCTAATACGAGCAATATGATCCCTTAGGCATAATTAGACTAATTAACCCATAACAAGACCTTTAAATTATACCTAATTTTATACTATTTAATTTACCTTTAAATACATGTGACTAATACATACCTAATATAAGTAATAGGAACTAATATTGAATAGTAATAATGTTGGAAATTTGGCTGAAGTGAGTACATAGATGTTGTCATTATGGCAACATATGAATCACATTAAGAGTGCACAGGTCAGAGAGCAAGTATGGAAAATTGCAATGCAAATTTGTCTAAGTGTGAGACAATGTTTTCACAGTGTACCAGGATATAGTTTTGGTTTGTGACATTGACTGGAGAAAGTTTAGTGCTTGCACACTTGAACATAGATGCTATGATGGCTATTGATGACCCATATCAGAGTGCAAGTCATTATGGAATGTACGGAATTAGTTATGACAATTTTACCGAAGGCAGTGTGAAGCCGACATGATAGAATATGAAGGCAGAATTGGTAAAGAGTTAAGGGATTATTTTGTTTATCAAAATAATGACTTAAAAATATAAAGGGATGACATCCTAGATGTTAACCCTTAGATAAAGATATATGGAATCCCACCATGTAAAGCTATTGGCCTTAATAACTTGTATATATGCAATTGTAATAGTAAAGAAAAGTAGCGATGAAAAAGTGATGTAATGAATGTAATTGTAAAGAAAATGTAATAGTGATGATGTGAAGATAAGAGAAGCAAAGGAATATTGATTCAAGAAGAATAAGGTTATGTACCTTGACCTAAATTTTATATTACTTGTTTGGGCAGTGGGCTCATCTTGTAATCAGATTTTTTTATCTACAACTCCTAATAGGGTTGAGGCTTCTAACAAGGCCTATAGTCCCTTAACCAGGACTGATACACTATACATATGTAATAGACTCCTAACAGAGTCAACATCCTTAATAGGTTACTTTTGATTAGTGGACCTTTGTGGGTACCATCCCCACCGGGGTTTTCCCTTGGCTAGGGTTTCCTCGAGAACATATCATGTGTTATGAGTTCTTTATTGTTATGCATATTGTTTAGTTTCTTATGTTATGCATGTATAAAGATAATCTATTATATCCATAATTGGGAAAAAGATAAAGTTTTTAGAATAATGATTCACCATCCCTCTCACTATTCCCTATTTCTAACAATTGGTATGAGAGCATAGTTACTCGGAGAAGAATCATTCAAGGAAAGTCTAGCAGCTTAAGTAAGATCTCTATGGATATGGATCAACTACAAAAGAATCTTGATGAAGCTCTTGAGTAGATTGATAAGCTTACTGATGAAAGAAATATTCTGAAAAGGAAATATGATGATGCAAAGAAGCTTATTGAGAAATTGAAAAACAAGTTAGAAGATCTGAGATTTGAAAAGGAATCCAAAATTCTTATTGAAGATTGTGATAACAACTTGGAAAAAGAAAATGATATCCTTAAGCATGAATTGAAGATAGTGAATTTGAAGCTTAGTTTGAAAGATGGAAATAGCAAAAATGAAGTAAATCTGAAATTTGAGAATGAAAGTCTAAAGACTGAAAATGAAGAACTGAAATTTAAACTTGAAAAAGTGACATCCAAATTTGAGAAAGTAAATGTGTAGTATACAGAACTTGAGAAGTACAATAAGATTGTGAAAGGTGAAATGACTCAATCCAAACAACAAATTGAAAGGCTATATTCAAATAGTGAGAAGATTGATGAACAAGTTTCTTTTGGGAAACCATCCTATGATAAGATTGGACTTGGATTTAATATATTCAGAACAAATGATGAAAGCAAGAAACCAGATCTGAAGACATCTGAAAGCATAGATGAGAAGAAGCCTGATGAGATCAAAAAATTTGAAGATGCACCTAAAGAAGAAGAATCATTGAAGCAAGAAGAATCACCCAAAGGTATGCAAAGAGAATTCAAAGGTAGATGTTTTTCTTGTAATGCTATTGGTCATATGAAAAGAGATTGCACAGGTAAATAGTTTAAACCTCTAAATGGTTATTATTATAATTGTCATGGTTTTGGACATAGAGCTATTGAATGTAGAAGACCTAAATTTATTGAGAATAATTATGGTAATAGAATGTTTAGGAATACTAACAATGCAGATAAGAGACCTACTGAAGACATGAACAAAAGAAATGAAGTAGTGTGTTATAGATGCAACAAAGTTGGACAAATTGCTAGAAATTGCAAGTCATAGATTAATCAACAAGGATAGAGATATGGGAACAATGTTTGTCAGATATGTAATAGGATTGGACATACAACAAGGTTTTGTAGAATGAACAATGGAACTTATCATCCGAACCCTAACCCTAGAAACAATGCAAAAAGAAATGAAAGTACAGGAAACAGTCAGAAAGGTTGCTGCAATAATGAAGATGAAGTAAAGTTTGTTAAAGGCATAGATCAAGAAGAAATAATCAACATGGAAGGTAATCAGATAGGTGAAGTATTAAGTGGTAAGAATGAATCCTTACCTAACCTATCTTTAAGCGATTATATTATGTAAATTATAGTAGTTTAGGAACTTAGAATTAGTATAGAAGTAGATTTATGATGCATTAAGTCTTGCGTAGTTAATGTAAGGTAGTTTATGATGTACTAATGCTATGGTTAAGAGCACAAAAGAAAATGTTATGTTTTGCAAGATCGCAAGAAGTTTTAAGTTTTGCAGGATAGTAGAAATAACTTTTTGGAAAGAAGCAACAAAATAATTGAATGTGATGTCAGAATTAAGTGAGATTCAAGTGATAAAAGGTTATGATCAATGTTATTTGTCTATCAAAGTGAATTGAAGTGTTTGGAAGAAGCATAAAGCAGAGATTGGAAGTGTTTTGCAAAGATTTTGTGAAGGATCGAAGTGCCAAATCTTCATAAACCCTAGAATTGCGAATTTGAGGTATTTATCTTGACAAATCTTTGAATCAGTATAAAGAATTGGAAGGGAACATGGATACATCTTTGATTCACAACATTAGAGACAAAAAAAGACCTAAATTGAAGAAAGAACTAGTAGAAGCTTTCGAAGTAGACCCTGAGTTTGTTTTATCATACATACCAGACGGAGTTTTGCATTTGGAAAATGTAAAGAGTTATCTTGGATGTAAACTAGAAACAGTAAATGACAGTGATTTTTCAAGTGAGTATCAGTATATATATAACCAAGATATGTCATTGAAGAAAGGTAATGAACATTTGAAAAACAATGAAATCGTCACATATGGTTTACAGTATGAATTTGATAATGAAGAGTGCACAAAGATCATTTTAAGTAGAATTCACAATGGGAAATTTTGGTTAGAAGACAGAGTGATTGACATCATAGCTGACCTAATTCATGAAGTCACCGATTTATCCAAACTTGGTGCTATCCCTTTAAATGAGAAAAACATGAGGCAGATTGTCATTGACAACACTGGATCATCCTATAATAGTAGAGGTATTGTTATCAGCAAGATTAGACAACATGATGTAAGATATCTAAGTAAGATTTTGACTACAAAGTTTTGTGCTAATTCCAGAGAAGATGACATGGCAGCTGGCATGGTTCACATTGCCTATTTGATGTGTGTAGACAAAGTTTCAGTTGATATGTGTGAGATTTTGAGAATTCAATTGTTTGAGAATTTGGAGAAGATTAAGAAGTCTAAATATGCACAATTTAGATTCTCATCTTTGATTACATATATGTTTTTCCACTTTTTGAGAATATTTCCTTACACAATTGGAAATAATTGGAATGATGGATAGTCTACAATGGAAAGAATAAATTTTTTTATAGAAGTCATGTTATTGATCAAGTTAATGAGAGTGTTGTGTTAGTTTTGAAGACATTTCAAAGATTGGTATCTAGCAGATCAAGGATTCCATAGTCACTTGTGGAGAAATATAAGAATGATATTTGTTTCATGGTTCACACTGACTTTACTTACATTGAAGTAGTAGAATCTAGAGTTGAATTCATAGACCCTCTTGGCTATGAGATTTCTGAGATTGAAACATAAGAGTATGTTGGAAGATTGTTGAGAAGTAAATTGGACACCCAATGCAGCAGGTTTGGAGCTTATGAAGACAACTTTAATTTTGTTAAAGCTAAAATTGAAGAGAAACAGTCTAAGAAAAGAGTTGATAGTACCATAAAGAGAATATTGAAAGACACAGGGATGATAGAAAGAGAATTTGGTGGTAGTTAAATAGACAGCAGCAGCATTGAGAGATGTTGGACAGGGAGAAGTCTTGAGTGTACCACCTTTATCCAGTGCAGTATAGAAAGATCCTACACCAGTTAAAGTGAAAGTAGAAGAACCAGAAAAGGAACAAGTAACACCGAGCAAGAGAAAGAAAGAAATTGCTACTGGACCAGGAAAGAGACAAAAGACTATAGTTCAACCAATACCAAGAAAGGTTGCAGAAGTTAAAGATGATGACTCTACTATGAAGAAGAAAGAATGGAAACCCAGAGTTGAGAGAGTGAATGAAGAAATCATACAAGATGGAGACTTTACTAAGATGAATAAGTACTATGATCTTTATAACTATTCTGAAAGATTGAATCTTGAAAATTCTATTGTTAAGTACATGATTCTGGCTAACAAGAAGTTTGATATAATTCAAGGTCAAATACCTAATGATTTTTACATTAAACTTATTAATAGAAAATAGAGAGCATCTGAGGAAGACAAAACTATAAGAGAGAATCTTGTGAGAAAGCTTTGTGAAGTGAAAGATGATGATCATTTGAAGTAGATTTTGAAGCCCCTTGACACTCTTTTGAGGACTAAGAGGAGAACCATTCAGATCATGGTAGGACAATATGAGAAAGTGAGAACAGAAACAAAGCAAGAAATAATCAAAGTAATGGTAGAAATTGTTGGAGAAACTTCAATGGCAGTAGGACATGTAGTTGATGCTGAACTAGAGGATATTTCCTTTCCTTCAGGTATTAAAATTGAAGATGATACAATGGACATTGAAGGCACTAAGGTGACCTTGGACACAAAAGATAATGTATTTAAGAATTTAGATAACATTGTTGACAATTAGGCTCTTGATGAACTGGATAGGACTGTAGAAGCCGTGCAGATTGAATTGGTGAGTGATGAACCTAAAGAGACAGAAATTCATGCACCCACTCCTGAGGAAAAGAAGAAGGAAATTGGAACTTTGTTTGAAGACATAGGTACAGAAGTTGATGATGATGATCAGTTAGATCTGATTAGTTCTTTGAATAAGATTATTGGTAAGAATAAGAAGGTAAAGAATCTAGAAGGAAGTCTGAAGGAACTAACAGAGAAGTTGCAAAGTATTGTAACTACACATATTTCAGAAGTAGATCCTTTGGAGAGAGCCAAAAAGGTACTAAGTAATTTTGATGATGAGTTTACAAACTTATCAAACATTGCTAAAGTAAGAGCTCAAGCAGCTTATGAAGCTGAAATTCTTTTAAGCATAAGTCAGAATATTAGAAATGATATTATTAGTCTTGATGTTTGTATCAAGAACTTGAGGAAACATTTGGAAATTGGAAAAGCTTTGTACATGCAGTGTACAAAACCTAAGATTTTGATAGTAGCAGAGGAGCAAAAAATCAAGGTGAAGGAAGCTAAGATTCAGAATGAATCTAATCTTCTTTCTGGACCCAATGTAAAAGTAAGTGATGTTGAGAAGAAAGTTAGGAAGTGTTATGATGAAATAAGATCATTGCAAGATGAAAAGAATAGGAAATTGAGAAGATTTGAACTTCTGAGAGAGCATACATCTATGAAGTTGAGCATTATTGAGGAACAGTTAGAAGAATGTCTTACTGCTAATACATCATTTTAGAAATTTAATTTTGAGAACCTTCAAGCTTGTCAGATAGCAGCTTATGGATTAAGCACACTTTTGAATGTGGCAGATTCTATCAGAAAGTCATGGGAGAAAGAGCTTGAAGCCATGAAAGTAAAATTTTTTAGATTGTGTTGCAAGCCTACCAACTTTGCAATAAGTAAATGGAGGTATAATCTTTTTAGGTTACAATTTTGTAATCCTCCCTACTTTATTTTGTCATTGTTGTCAAAGGGGGAGTGATTGTAGTAAACCAAAAAATTGTTATGTATATGAGGATTGATACTATTAGGGAGTATTGTATGAATTTTTGTATCAAAAAGTATATTTTGAGGAGTTATAAGGATAGTATACATATTCTATACTATGGCCAGAATTTTGTTATAAATTTTGAGATTTTGACTTGTACACTTAGCCAATTTTCTCATATGTTGCCACCAATGACAAAGGGGGAGATTGTTGGCAATTTGGGTGAAGTGAGTACATAGATGTTGTCATTATGGAAACATATGATCCACATTAAGAGTACATAGGTCAGAGAGCAAGTAGGGCAGATCACAATGCAAATTTGTCTAAGTGTGAGACAGTGTTTTCACAGTGTACCAGGATACAGTTTTGGTTTGCAACATTAATTGGAGCAAGGTCAGTGCTTGTACACTTGAAGATAGATGCTATGATGGCTATTGATGACCCCTCTTAGAGCACAAGTTAGTATAGCATGTACAAAAATAGTTATGATAGTTTTACCGAAGACAATTTGAAGTCAATAGGACAAAATATGAAGGTAGAATTGGTAAAGAGTTAAGGGATTATTTTGTTTATCAAAATAATGACTTAACAATATATAGGGATGAGATCCTAGATGTTACCCCTTAGATAAAAGATATATGGAAGCTGACCATATAAATTTATTAGCCTTAATAACTTGTATATATGTAATTGTAATTGTAAAGAAAAGTAGCGATGAAAAAGTGATGTAATGAATGTAATTGTAAACTGAATGTAATAGTGATGATGTGAAGATAAGAGCAGCAAAGGAATATTGATTCAAGTAGAATAAGGTTCTGTACTTTGACCTACATTATATATTACTTGTTTGGGCAGTGGGCTCATCTAGTAATCAGATTTTTGTATCTACAACTCCTAATAGGGTTGAGGCTTCTAACAAGGCCTATAGTCCCTTAACTAGGACTGATACACTATACATATGTAATAGACTCCTAAGAGGGTCAACATCCTTAACAAGATACTTTTGATTAGTGGACCTTTGTGGGTACCATCCCCACCGGGGTTTTCCATTGGCCAGGGTTTCCTTGAGAACATATCATGGGTTATGAGTTCTTTATTGTTATGCATATTGTTTAGTTTCTTATGTTATGCATGTATAAAGATAATCTTTTATATCCATAATTGGGCAAAAGATAAAGTTTTTAGAATACTGATTCACCCCCCCCTCTCAGTATTCCCTATTTCTAATAAATAATGACTACTTAGGGACATATTTATGAACTTAATAGGATCCCTTAGACCAAATTAGTCATAATAGCTTGCCCTAATTATCTATTTGCAATATGAGTAATAGGATCCCTTCTAACCTTGTAATTAGATCAAATTTAAAGACTAATTAACACTTAATATAATCGAGTACTACATGACCCCTTTAAGACCTAATTAGACTTAATACATGCTTAATATGAGCTCTTTTAAGACCAAAGTAGACCTATTAGTTCACCTAAT
>BSBK01008458.1:200000-227500 GCA_027943335.1 Chamaecyparis obtusa
ACTGAATCTAATTGGTCCTAATTGAATCTAATTGATCCTAATTGGTCTTAATTGGTCCTAACTAAATCTAACTGAATCTAATTGGTCCTAATTGGTCCTAAATGAATCTAATTGGTCCTAATTGGTTCTAATTGAGTCTAATTAGATCTAATAGGTCATAATTGAATCTAAGTGGCCCTAATTGAGTCTAATAGGTCATATTAGGTCCTAATTGGTCCATATTTGGTCTTAATTGAGTCTAGTTGGTCCTAATTGAGTAGATAATTGAATCTAATAGGTCCTAATTGAGTCATAACTGAATCTAATAGGTCCTAATTGAGTCTAGTTGGTCCTAATTGAGTCTAATTGAGTCTAGTTGTTCCTAATTATGTCATAATTGAATCTAATATGTCCTAATTGAGTCTAATAGGTCCTAATTGAATCTAATTGGTCCGAATTGACTCTAGTTGGTCCTAATTGAGTCTAGTTAGTCCATATTAGGTCCTAATTGGTCCCTAATTGAGTCTAATTATATCTAATAGGTCATAATTGAATCTAATTGGTCATAATTAGGTCCTAATTGGTCCTAATTGAGTCTAACTAGATCTAATAGGTCATAATTGAATCTAAGTGTCCCTAATTGAGTCTAATAGGTCATATTAGGTCCTAATTCATCCTAATTGAGTCTAATTAGATCTAATAGGTCATAATTGAATCTAATTGGTCCTAATTGAATCTAATTGGTCCTAATTGGTTCTAGTTGAGTCTAATTAGATCTAATAGGTCATAATTGAATCTAAGTGGCCCTAATTGAGTCTAATAGGTCATATTAGGTCCTAATTGGTCCATATTAGGTCCTAATTGATCCTAATTGAGTCTAGTTCATCCTAATTGAGTCTGGTTAGTCCATATTAGGTCCTAATTGGTCCTAATTGAGTCTAGTTGGTCCTAATTGAATCTAATAGGTCCTAATTGAGTCTAGTTGGTCCTAATTGAGTCTAATAGGTCATGTTAGGTCCTAATTGGTCCTAATTGAGTCTAGTTGGTCCTAATTGAGTCTAGTTAGTCCATATTAGGTCCTAATTGGTCCTAATTGAGTTTAATTATAGATCTAATAGGTCATAATTGAATCTAAGTGGCCCTAATTTAGTCTAATAGGTCCAATTAGTCCTAATTGGTTCTAATAGGTGATAATTGGTTCTAATTGGTCCTAATTGGTTCTAATTGAGTCTAACTAGATCTAATAGGTCATAATTGAATCCAAGTGGCCCTAATTGAGTCTAATAGGTCATATTAGATCCTAATTGGTCCATTTTAGGTCCTAATTGGTCCATATTAGGTCCTAATTGGTCCTAATTGAGTCTAGTTGGTCCTAATTGAGTCTAGAGTTAGTCCATATTAGGTCCTAATTAGTCCTAATTGAGTCTAATTAGATCTAATAGGTCATAATTGAATCTAATTGGTCATAAGTAGGTCCTAATTGGTCCTAATTGGTCCTAATTGAATCTAATTGAATCATACTAGGTCCTAATTGGTCCTAATTGGTCTAATTAGATCTAATAGGTCATAATTGAATCTAATTGGACCTAATTGGTCTTAATTGAGTCTAGTTGGTCCTAATTGAGTCTAGTTAGTCCATATTAGGTCCTAATAGGTCCTAATTGAGTCTAGTTGGTCCTAATTGAATCTAATAGGTCCTAATTGAGTCTAATAGGTCATCTTAGTTCCTAATTGGTCCTAATTGAGTCTAGTTTGTCCTAATTGAATCTAATAGGTCCTAATTGAGTCTAGTTGGTCCTAATTGAATCTAATAGGTCCTAATTGAGTCTAATAGGTCATGCTAGGTCCTAATTGGTCCTAATTGAGTCTAATAGGTCCTAATTGGTCCTAATTGAGTCTAGTTGGTCCTAATTGAGTCTAGTTATTCCATATTAGGTCATAATTGGTCCTAATTGAGTCTAATTAGATCTAATAGGTCATAATTGAATCTAATAGGTCATAATTGGTCCTAATTGGTCCTAATTGAGTCTAGTTGGTCCTAATTGAGTCTAGTTAGTCCATATTAGGTCCTAATTGGTCCTAATTGAGTCTAATTAGATGTAATAGGTCATAATTGAATCTAATAGGTCCTAATTGGTCCTAATTGAGTCTACTCAAGGTCCTAATTGAGTCTAGTTGATCCTAATTAGTCCTAATTAGGTTCTAATAGGTCCTAATTAGTCCTAATTCATCCTAATGGGTCCTATTAGGTCCTAATTAGTCCTAATAAGTCCTAATAGGTCCTAATCAGTCCTAATTAGTCTTAATGGGTCCTATTAGGTCTGAATTAGTCCAAATAGGTCCTATTAGGTACTATTTGGTTCTAATTAGTTCTAATTGGTCCTAATTGGGTCCTAATAGGTCCAATTAGTCCTAGAATAGGTCCTAATAAGTCCTATTAGTTCAAATAGGTCTATAGTTAGGTGTAGTTATGTCTAATAGACCTACAATATCACATTTACATCAACATTAAGACAAGTCTTGACCATCAAGTTAAAATATCTATCTATCTAGACATCTTAGACATACCTTATTTCTGACGATGATATATTTCTCATGATTCTTCACGTATTCTTTGTTCAGTCTCTTCTAAATATGTCATGTACTTTTGTTTAGCCTTCTCTTTTTATTTCCCATCAGAACTTAGACAATTATTTAATGCCAAAATGTCTTTCTTCTCCTAAATACAAATTTTTTTATAGCTTTCAAATTTAAGAAAGGAAAAAAATATATGTTTATTTATACCTAATTCTTATCAATAAAAAATGGCACCAAAAAGGCTGACATGACTTTCAATCGAAAGTCAAACTTGACTTTCTATTGAAAGTAAATGAATTTCGATCAAAACTAGGTTAGTATTAACTAAGTTTTCCATTTTTGGGCAAAGTAATTTTGATAGAAAGTACTTTAGATCAAAATTCAATACTTTCAATCGAAAGTACTTTCTATCGAAAGTCCCTGGTTTGAGCCATGGTTTCAAGTTTTCAAGAAATTTTGAGAATTTCATGGCTTTGGGCCTCAAGCCCACTGATCAAATGGATGAATAAGAAGATGTCCTTTTGCATTCAATAAGTACTCAGAACTAGCTTTCAAATGGTTATATATTTCACTATTTTTAAATTTATTATGTGTATGGTTTTTGATGTTAAATGAATGTAGGTTTTTTATCAAATATAAACCTCTGAGTTTGACATTCAACGAAAAATAGTAAAACAAGGATTTTTTTTTTGGAAAAATAACAGTGCCCTCTGTATTTGAGTCTACTTTTTATTAAAAAAATAATAATTGAAATTTGATAAATACACAATAAGTTATAAACTATGTAGTTAAGGTAGGTCAAAATTTTGGTTTAGTCAACTTCAAACGTTAATAAAATATGCAATAATAGTGATAATGTCTTCAAACCAATTGCACACCCTCTATATGCATGTTATAAAACTAAATTCAAAAGAATCACATTCATATCTATTTTACAAAAAAAGTTATGCTTTATGAAAACAATGTTACTATTTGAAAATGATGTTTTCAGCACCATACAAGTTTTCGTGGGAGAAAGAAAAAAGTATTCAAATAAACTCAAAAAAAAAAAAAAAAAAAAATTTAGAAACTAGACAGAAAATCCTAAAAGACTCTAATTTACTTCATTCTCTGATTTCATGCGGTTCAACAACAATATGCATCCGAATCTGAAAGTTTTTCTCAAAATGTAGAGTTCAGTGTCTGTTCAGGCTAAAAAGTGTAACCCAATATTGTGGGTTCACCCTTCTACAATTACAATCTTTACATATCTTTATACAAGTTATTAAGAATAATAACTTTCTAGTTAGATATCATATTAAAAATATCTTTATCCAAGGGTTAACATATAGGTTGTCATCCCTTTATATTGTTAAGTCATTATTTTGATAAACAAAATAATCCCTTAACTCTTTATCAATTCTTTCTTCATATTCTGTCATGTCAGCTTAACACTGTCTTTAGTAAAACTATCATAACTTCTTCCATACATGCTGTACTGATTTTCACTCTGAGGTGAGTCTTCAATAGTCACCATAGAGTCTATGTTCAAGTGCGCAAGCACTGAACTTACTCCAATCAACATTGCAAACCAAAAATGTCATCAGGTTCACTGGTAAAAACACACTGTCTCATACTTAGACAATTTCGCATTGCACTCTGACATACTAGCTCTTTGACCTGTGTGATCTTCATGTAGATCATATGTTTCCATAATGACAACATCCATGTAACCAAATCATCCAAATTGCCAACAATCTCCCCCTTTGTCATTGGTGGCAACATATGAGAAAATTAGCTAAGTCTTACAACTTCAAAATCTCAAAATTGTGGCCATAATACAAAACATATATATACTATCCTTATGAATTTATTAGTCCTCTATATGCTGTAGTCCCCCTAAGAGTATGTATCCTTAACAATTTTTTTCTATATATCTCTCCCGCTTTGACAACAATGACAAAAAAAAGGATAAGGAGGGTAAAAAAACTATGTTCACAAAAAGTTATACCTTAATTAAATATTGCAAAGCCGATAGGTTTGCAACACAATCTGCAAAATTGATCTTCATAGCCTCTAACTCTTTCTCCCATGATTTCTTAATTGAGTCTGCCACACTAAGTAGTGCACACAATCCATAAGATGCATTCTCACATGCTTGGAGATTCTCATAACTAAATTTCTGAAAAGATGTCTTTGCTGAAAGACATTCTTCCAGTTGCCCTTCAATAGTGCTTAGGTTTATAGAAATGTGTTCTCTCAAAAGGGTGAATCTCTTCAGCTTCCTTGTCATCTTGCAAAATTCTCATTTCATCCTAGATCTTTCAAATTTTTTTCTCAATATCAAATATCTTCACATTTGGGCTCGAAAGAAGGTTCAATTCATTCTGAATTTTTGCTTCCTTCACCTTGATCTTCCGATCTTCCTCTACTGCCAAGTTTTCTAATTTTGTACACTGAATGTACAAGGATTTTCCTCTTTCCAAGTTCTTCCTCAAGTCCTTTATACATATATCAAGGTTATTGATATCATTCCTGATATTCTGATGATGTCCAAGAGTGTTTTGGCCTCATAAGCTACTTGAGCTTTCATCTTTGCTATATCAGATAGATTTGTAAACTCATTACCAAAAGTGTTCATTACTTCCTTTTCCCTTTCCAGAGGGTCATCTTTTGCAATATGTGTAGTAATAATACCTTGTAATTTCTCAGTAAGCTCCTTCAGGCATCCTTCAAGACTCTTTACTTTCTTATCCTTTCCAATGATCTTGTTCAAAGATGTGATTAATTCCATCTGATCATCATCATCTACTTCTTTTCCCAAATTCTTAATCATAGAGCCAATCTAAGTTTTCTTGCTAGTCTCAGGTGTAAGACTGATATCTTCTTGAGTGGGAATAGGTACTTGTTTTTCTATCACTTTAGGTTCTACAATTGTGGTCTCTATTTTCTCTTCTCCATTGGTAGTCTCCTACTCTTCAAAATATGAATTTTCAACAATGTTTTCAAGATTCTTGAATAAGTTATCATCACTATCCAAGGTGATCTTAGTTCCTTCTATATTCATGACTTCATCCTCAATATTTATGGCTAGTGGAGAGGGAATGTCCTCTTTTTCTACTTCTTCTATTGCTTGATCTTTGGATTTTGCTACAACTGATATTCTCTAGCATTCTCTAACATTACCTTAATGATTGCTTGCTTTGTTTCTACATTAACTTCTTCATATCTTCCTCCCATAATTTGAATAGTTCTCTTCTTGGTTCTCAAATGGGTCCTTAAAGCTTTCATAATCTGATTGAAGTGCACTTCATCTCTCACAACACAAATTTTTCTTACAAGCTTTTCTCTAATAGTTATGTCCTCTTCTGATTCTCTCTTCTTCCTATTTACAAGTTTATTGTACAAGTCATCAGGTAGCTTAACCTGAATTGTATCAAAGTTCTTATTAGATAAAATCATATGCTTTACCACTACATTTTCTAGATTTAATCTCTCTGCATAATCACAGAGATCATAATAATTTTTCATCTTTGTAAATTCTATTAGGAATGAATGCTAAAGCCTTTGGTAGTCATTCTATAGCAGTAGTTGTTGCATTCATGACTATGATTGTCATTGATGTCAACACAGTGATATTCTAGAGTTTAGCAGAGAAGCAGGCATAATTTTGTTTTGTGCACATGTTATATTTCAAATTGAGTTATGCAAAATTGATGGTATGTTCTTTGGTTGGTTATTAGCCTATGGTTAAGAGCACAAAAGGAAATTCATTTATTCATGAAAGTTATACACATTTTGGTGGAAGCAGTATTCTGGCAGTGTTCCTGAGTAGCTATTTTTGGTAATTGGGGGATATCTCCTAACTGGAATAGAATCTGATTATGCATAGTTAAAGGAAATTTTGAGACTCATTGGTGGTGATGTGGTTCATAGTGAAAACTTTTAGGTCACAGGATTGGAAAGTTATTATATCTAGAAGTCGACAGTTTTTATGTAATTTTGATGTAGCATGTTGAAATTATTATTTTGTATTTGGATACCAACTCATTTGTAATTATTTGAGTGTGGTATAAAGGAAGGAATATTTTCCTTCTTATGATGGGATTGTAATAGTTGTGATATGAAATTGTGAAATTTTTTATGTGAATGTATGCATGAAGTGAAGAAAAGAGCTAATTCAGTGATGAAGGAAGGATTTGTGATCTTGTGCAGTAGAGAGTGTAGTTTTGGCACAGTGTGAAGGAGGTAAAATATTTCATATTATTTTTTTGAATAATCCTAAGATTTGTTGGACAGTGAGTTCAGAGATCTTGCCTTGAAGCTGTTTGGGTAGTGGGTCCTTCTATCTTCCATAACTCCTAACAGGGTTAGAATCTTTTAACAGGGATTCAAAACCTCCTAACAGAGATTCATATGTACTGAATGTATTTCATAAGACTCCTAACAGGGTCCATCCTTTCACAAGGAACTTTCATATTAGTGCATCATTTTGTGGGCATCATTCCCACCAGGGTTTACTCTTTGATCAAGAGGTTCCCTAGTTAACATATCTTGTGTTATTGTGTCATTGTGTATGATTATATTTCTATGGTTGGTTACTACATTGATTATATGGTTTAAAGCTGTTGATGTTGATATTGAAGTAGATAAATGGTTTAATTATCAAATAAATGATTCACCCCCCCCCCCCCCCCCCCACCCTCTTAGTTATCTTGGGGATCTTTGATTTCTAACAATTGGTATCAGAGCGGCAGGTCCTTGAAAGAGAAGTTTAACAACTTAAGGAGATCCATGGTGAATTTTAGGAAAGAAAGCCCTAAGTTTGATGGAGTAAATTTTGACATCTGGAAAGAAAAGATGAAGACACATCTCTTGTGTTTAGGACCAGGTTATTGGTTGATTACAAAGAATGAAAGGACTATAATTGAAGAAGAAAATCTTGAAACAAGTACTAAAGATGAGGTAGATCTATTCATGTGTAACATACATGCAAGAGAAGCACTTTTATCAACACTTTCAGAGAATGAATATAGTCAGGTAAAAGGTTTAACTAGATCTCATGATATTTGGAAAGCTTTACATTCTACTTTTGAAGGTGATGAACATGAAAAGAAAGCTAGGTTACATAATTGGATTTGTGCATTTGAAGACATAAGAATGATGGAAGATGAATTTGTTAGAAGCTAGATTGGTAGGATGTCAGAAATTGTTGTAGGAATAAAGTCTTGTGGAGGTGAAAAGATAGAGAATGAAGTAATATGGAAGATTTTGAGAACATTGACACTGGTATTCAGGCAGACTATACAAATGATTGAACAAGTGATACCTTGTACACCAAAATTTTCAAGAGAGACTCTTCTTGGAAGATTGGAAGCAGTAGAGATGAATTTGAGATTATCAGGAGAACTACCTAGAGTGAAGACAACATTCAGTGCTCTTAGCATTAGACCTACTTTGTCTAGAAGTACAAGTGTGAATGGAGATTATGCTAGCAGTAGCAGATCCAAATCTGATGAAGATAAGAAGATTGAAGAAGGTCTTGCCTTGCTTGTGAAAAGAGAACCAGATGGTAAGAAAATCTTTAAATGTTGGACATGTCAAGAATATGGTCATTTTACATCTAAGTTCCCTAAGAGATTTAAGAAGTATAGGGAAAATTTTATGCCTAGAAGATATAAATAATGTTATTATGCAAATGATGAAGAAATTTAAGTAGGAATTGAAAGACATTTGAGTGACAGTGATAATGATAACTTTGATGACATAGGATTTGTAGCAATTAAGGAAGAAAATTCTGAATCTAATGTTAAGGAAGAGAAAGCCTTAGTTTCCCAAGTTAAAAAGAAAGTTGATTGGATTATAGATAGTGGTTGTTCACATCATATGACTAGTGATAAAGGAAAGTTCATAAAGTTTAACAATTATGATGGAGGAGTTGTTAGAGTTGGTAACAATGCACCTTGTTTGATTAAAGGTACAGGATCTATTACTCTTGATGGAAAGACTAATATTGATGATGTTTACTTTGTTGATGGATTGAAACATAATCTTTTGAGTTTTGGACAGTTAGTGGATAAGGGATATCAACTTTGGTTTATTGAGAAAACTTGTGTGATAAAGGATAAAGATGGAAATCTGATTGGAACTAGATCTAGAGCCAGAGGTAATGTATTTCAGTTAAACTCTACTAAGATGACATGTTTGATGACTAAGATTGTTGATAGTTGGTTATGGCATAGAAGGTTCTATCATATAAACTTTGATAATATTGTGAAAGTAAGTTCTACACTTGCAGTAAGAGATTTACCTAAGACTATGAAGCCTACTAACATGATTTACAAGGAATGTGTGATGGCTAAGAAGAAAAGGAGTTCATTTCCTAGCAAGAAGTTCACATCTACAGAAAAGTTGGAGATTGTTCATACAGACTTGAGCAGTCCTACTAGGACTAGAGGATTATATGGAGAAAGGTATTTTATGATTCTTGTTGATGATTTTACAAGAATGATGTGGATTGCATTTTTTAAAGAAAAATCTGAAGCATTTGATAAGTTTAAGGTCATGAAGAATAAATTTGAGAATGAATTAGGAATGAGGATTAAATGTTTGAGATCTGATAGAGGTGGAGAATTTACATCTAAAGAGTTTAACACCTTTTGTGAAGTAAATGGTATTAAGAGACAGTTATCAGCCCCTAGAACACCTGAACAAAATGGTATTGCAGAAAGAAGGAATAGATTAGTGACTGAAGTAGCTAGAGCTATGTTTTTTGAAGGTGATTTGGCAAAGACAATTTTGAGAGAAGCAGTGAATACAATGGTATATAGAGTGAATAGAGTAAAAATCAGAGTAGACATAGACAAGACACCTTATGAATTGTGGTTTGACATGCACCCTCAGTTAAGTATTTTAGAATTTTTGGAAGCAAATTTTATATTAAGAGAGATGATGATATAGGAAAGTTTGATCCTAGAAGTGATGAAGGAATTTTTCTTGGATATTCTTTGAAAAGAAAAGCATATAGATGTTACAATAAGAGAACTAAGACTGTTGTTGAAAGTGAAAATGTAAAAGTTGATGAGAAGTTTAAAATTCAGGAAAGAATGCTTGATTATGAATCTGATGAAGGAACTAACCCTCAACCTAACATTGAAATTATTGAACAATTTTTTGAGACTGACAGTGAATTATTGAATGAAAGTCATGCTAAAGAAAATAGAGAGGAATCTAGAGAAGAATCTATAGTTGAAGAAAGATTAGTGACTATGACACCTAATAGGTATATATCAAGACATCATCCTATTGAACAAGTTATTAGAAGTTTAGACAAAGGAGTTATGACTAGAAAGAAGGTACATTTATGTTTGATTTCTCAAATTGAACCTAAGTCTACTAATGAAGCTTGTGAAGATGAACATTGGATTAAAGCTATGAAAGAAGAATTAGATCAAATTGAAAAGAACAAGACATGGGAATTGGTCCCTAAACCTAAAGAAAAAAATGTGATTGGAACTAAATGGGTATTCAGGAACAAGATGAATGATTAAGGAGAAGTAATTAGAAACAAGGCAAGATGGGTATGTAAGGGATACTCATAGCAAGAAGGAATTGACTATGAAGAGACTTTTTCCCCTATGGCAAGATTTGAAGCAGTAAGAATATTTTTGGCTTATGCAGCATTTAAGAAATTCAAAGTGTATCAGATGGATGTGAAGTCAGCATTTCTAAATGGTGAATTAGAAGAAGAAGTCTACATTGAGAAACCTGAAGGTTTTCCTTTGACTCAAGAAGGAGACATGGTATGTAAACTAAAGAGAGCATTGTATGGACTAAAGCAAGCACCTAGAACTGGCTATGCTAGATTGGATAAATATTTGTTAAAATTGGGATTTACAAAAGGAACAACTGATAGTAACTTATATACAAAAGAAATTGAGAAGGGATTGTTAGTTTTGATTATTTTTGTTGATGACATTATTTTTGGAGGAGAAGATGAAGCTAGTGACAAATTTGCTAATGAAATGAAGATAGAATTTGAAATGAGTATGATTGGAGAAATGGAATACTTTTTGGGATTACAAATAACAAAAAACAAAGATGGTATCTTTGTAAGTCAGAAAAAGTACTTGAATGATTTGTTGAAAAGATTTGGTATGGAGAATTGTAAACCAATTGGAACACCTATGGTTATAGGACATAAACTATCTAGTAAAGATGAAACACTAGTAGTTGAGAAAAAGAAATATAGATCCATGATTGGTGGATTACAGTACTTGACACACACTAGACTAGAGATACAACATTCAGTTGGAATGGTAGCAAGATTTCAAGCTGAACCTAAAGAGTCACATTATGTAGCAGTAAAGAGGATATTGAGATATCTTAAAGGCACAATGGACTATGGATTATGGTATGAAACTTCTGATGATTTTACCCTATGTGCATATACTGATGCTGATTTGGGAGGCATCATTGATGATAAGAAAAGCACCAGTGGTGGAGCCTTTTTTCTTGGAGGAAGACTAGTTTCTTGGTTGAGCAAAAAGTAGAATTGTATCTCACAAAGTATAGTAGAAGAAGAATATGCAGCAATAGTAAAAAATTGTAATCAGATAATTTGGATGAAGCGGATGTTGATGGACATTGGAATCAAGTTTGATGAGCCTATTGTCATACATTGTGACAATACAAGTACAATTAGTATGTCTAAGAATCCTGTATTACATTATAAAAAAAAGCATATAGAGATCAAGTATCATGTTGTAAGAGAGAAAGTTGAAGATAAAGAAGTCATACTAGAGTACATAAGCACAAAGGAGTAGATAGCAGATATATTTACTAAACCTTTGCCTAAGGATACATTTGAGTATCTAAGAGGTATTCTTGGGGTTATGCCCCAACCTAATCTTGAGTAAAGATGTAGATGGTTGCATCCATCTAGTAGAATATGGCCCTATCTATTTTCTAGATTGGATGTTGATACTTCCTCTATGGGGGAGTATGTGCATCTGAGCTGAGTCATTGAGGACTCTAGTGAATTTTTTTTTTTCTGAACAGTGTCTTTTGACATTGAGATATTGTTTGACATAGTGATGGAATTTATGTCATTGATGTCAATGGGGGAGAGAATCATGGAAAACATTAAGGAACTATATTTTTTGGAGAGACTAAATAGGATAATGAAGCAAGATTTGATTGATGAAGAACAATAGAGTAGTTGAGAAACAATGATTGGATTTTTGGAACATTGGATGTTTTTCATCTATGTTTCCATCAATTCCAATGGGGGAGATTGTTAGGAATGAATGTTGAAGCCTTTGGAAGTCATTCTGTAGCAGTGGTTGTTGCATTCATGACTATGATTGTCATTGATGTCAACATAGTGATATTCTGGAGTTTAGCAGAGAAGCAGTCACAATTTTGTTTTACACACATGTTATATTGCAAATTGAGTTATGCATAGCTGATGGTATGTTCTTTGGTGTGTTATTAGCCTATGGTTAAGAGCACTAAAGGAAATTCATTTATTCATGAAAGTTATAAGCATTTTGGTGGAAGCAGTATTCTCGTAGTGTTCCTGAGTAGTGGTTTTTGGTAATCGAAGCATATATCCTAACCGAGATGGAATCTGATTCTATGTAGTTAAAGGGAATTTTGAGACTCATTGGTGGTGATGTGGTTCATAGTGCAAATTTTGAGGTCACACGATTGGAAAGTTATTATATCTGGAAGCTTACAGTTTTTATGTAATTTTGATGTAGCGTGTTGAAATTCTTATTTTGTATTTGGATGCCGACTCATTTGTAATTATTTGAGTGTGGTATAAAGGAAGGAATTTTTTCCTTTTTATGAGGGGGCTATAATAATTTTCATACAAAATTATGAAAGTTGTGATGTGAATGTATGCATGAAGTGAAGAAAAGAGCTAATTCAGTGATGAAGGAAGGATTTGTGATCTTGTGTAGTAGAGAGTGTGGTTTTGGCACAGTGTGAAGGAGGTAACATATTTCATATTATTCTATTGAATAATCCTAAGATCTATTGGACAGTGAGTTCAAAGATCTTGCCTTGAAGCTATTTAGGTAGTGGATCCTTCTATCTTCCATAACTCATAATAGGGGTAGAATATTTTAATAAGGATTCAAAATCTCCTAACAGAGATTCATATGTACTAAATGTATTTCATACAACTCCTAACAGGGTCCATCCTTTCACAAGGAACTTTCATATTAGTGCATCATTTTGTGGGCATAATTCCCACTGGTTTTTACTCTTTGATCAAGAGGTTCCCTAGTTAACATATCTTGTGTTATTGTGTCATTGTGTATGATTATCTTTCTATGGTTGGTTGCTGCATTGATTATATGGTTTAAACCTTTTGAAGTTGATATTGAAGTAGATAAATGGTTTAATTATCAAATAAATAATTCACCCCCCCCACTCTCAGTTATCCTAGGGATCTTTTCTTTCTAACAAAGTCTCCATCTTGAATGATCTATTCATTAACCTTCTCAACTCTAGGTTTCCAAGTTTTCTTCTTAACATGAGTACTTTCATCATCTTTGATTTCTACAATTTTCCTTTGAAGTGGTGGAACCAATGTCTTCATCCTCTTACCCAGTCTAGTAGCACTCCCTTTTACTCTTTTTCTAGGTGTGGAGGAGGTGGATCTAGTGGATATCCTTTCTTCTTGATCCTTCTCTCTTTCCTCCACTTTCACCTTAACTAATGTTTCCCCTTCCTATGCTACAATTGATGATAGAGGTGGAATAGACAAAAAATTTTTTTGTCCAATATCTCTAATTGCTACTGTTATTTTCTTGGCTACCAAGAATTTATGTTCAATCATCCCTGTATCTTTTAGAATTTTCTTGATAGTACTCTCAACTCTTTTCTTTGATTGTTTCTCTTCAAGGATGGACTTTGGGGAGTTGAAGTTCTCCTCAAAGGTTCCAAACCTGTTACAATTAGTATCCAACTTTCACTTAAGTAATCTTCTCACATAATTTTCTATCTCAAACTCAGATATCTCATAGCCAAGAGGGTCTATGAACTCTATTCTAGGTTCTACTGCTTCAATGTAAGTAAAGTCAGTATCAACCATAAAACATATCTCATTTTTATACTTCCCCACAAGAAACTATGGGATCCTTGTCTGATAGATATCAAATTCTAAAAAGACTTAATTACCAATACTGTAGTTTCATTTACTTTATCAATAACATGCCTCCTATACACTTGGTTAATCCTTTCCATTGTAATTTGTCCATCATTCTAGTCATTTCCAATGGTGAATGGAAATCTTCTCAATAAATGAAAAAGCATATAAGTGATTAAAGATGAAAATCTAAACTGTGAATACTTGTTCTTCTTTATCTTTTCCAAATTTTCAAACAACTGTATCCTCAAAATCTCACACATATCAACTTGTACTTTATCCACACACATCAAATAAGCTGCATGTATCATTCTAGCTTCCATGTCATCCTCTCTTGAGTTATCACAAAACTTAGTTGTTAGGATCTTACATAAGTATCTGACATCATCTTCATATATTTTACTAATTACAATTCATCTGCGATTGTAGGATGAATTTGTGTTATCTATGAATATTTTCCTCATGTTTTTCTCATTTAAAGGAATGGCTCCAGTCTTAGATAGTCCAGTTACTTTAAGAATTAAGTCAGCTATGATATCTATCACTGTCATCTAACCAAAACTTTCCATTGTGAATTCTGCTGAGGATTATCTTGGTACATTCTTCATTATCAAATTCATATTGCAAAGCATACTTAATAATCTCATTATCTTTCAAATGGTCAAACCCTACTTTCAATGACATGTCTTGATTATAGATTTTTTGATATTCCTCTGTGAAGTCACTATCATTGATAGTCTCTAGTTTACATTCCAGATAACTTCTGACATTCTCTAGATGTAAAACTCCATCTAGTACGGATGATAAAACTAACCTAGGATCATCTTCCAAGGGTTCTACTAGTTCCTTTTTCATCTTAGGTCTATTTTTATCTCTGACATTGTGAATCAAAGAAACATCCATGATTTCCTCTAATTCTTTAACTGATTTAAAGATCTTCCAAGTAGAATACCTCGATTTAGTGAGTTAGGGCTTGCGTAGATTCGGCACAGAATTCTTCACCAAATCCTTGCAAAACACTTCCAATCACTGCTCTTTGATCTCATTAACACTTGTATTCACTTTGATGATCAAATAACATTGATCATGACCTTTTATTAATTCAATCTTACTTAGATTTGACATCACATTCAATTCTTTTGCTGCTTCTTTCCAAAAAGCTGATTTTGTTAACCTACAAAACTTAAAACTTCTTGAGATCTCACAAAACATAATATTTTTTTTTGCTCTCTTAACAATAGCATGAGAACATCATATAATACCTTGCATTAACTATGCAAGACTCAATTCATCATATATCAAATTCTACACTAATCTAAGTTCCTATTCTACTGTAATTTTTATGAATTAAGTACTTTGAGATGGGTTAGGTAAAGATTCATTCTTACTATTTTATACTTCACCTTTCTAACTACCTTCACTGCTGAATATGTCTCCTTGAACTATGCTTTTAACAAACCTCACTTCATCTGAATTACTATAGCATCCTTTTTGACTGTTGCTTGCATTTTCATTTCTTCTTACATAGCTTCTAGAGTTAGGATTGGTATGAAAAACTCTATTGTTCATTCTGCAAAAGTTTGATGTGTGTCTAATCTTATTACATATCTGACAAACTATTCCATTGTTTCCATATCTTGGTCTAGGCTGATTGATATGTGATCTGTAATTTCTAGCAATGTGTCCAACCTTGTTGCATCTATAACAGACTACTCCATTTCTTCTGTTCATATCTTCAGTAGGTTTGTTATCTGCATGGTTAGTATTTCCAAATATTCTACTACTATTGTTATTCTCAAAAAATTTAGGTTTTCTACATTCAATAGCTCTATGTCCAAAACCATGACAATTATAACAATAACCATTAAGAGGTTTAAATTGCTTACATGTCCAATCTCTCTTCATATGACCAACAATATTAAAAGGAAAACATCTACCTTTGAATTCACTTTGCATACCTTTAGGTGATTCCTCTTTCTTAGGTGATTCTTCTTCCTTAGGCGTATCTTCAGATTTGTTAATCTCATTAGACTTCTTCTCATTTATACTTTCAGATATTTTCAGATCCGGTTCCTTGCTTTCTGCATTTTCTTTAAAAGTGTTGAATCTAAGACCAAGCTTATCATAGAATGGTTTTTGATAAGATATTTGTTCATCAATCTTCTCACTATTTGAATATAGTCTTTCAAGTTGCTACTTAGATTGAGTCAGTTCTCCTTTCACTATTGCATTGTATCTCTCAAGTTCAACATACTGCAAATTGACTTTCTCAAGTTCAGATGTTACTTTACCAAGCTTAGATTTTAACCCTTCATTTTCAAGCTTAATATTTTCATTCTCTAATTTCAGATTTGCTTCATTCTTGCCACCTCCTTCTTTCAGACTTGGGTGAACCCACAATAGTGGGTTACACTTTTTTGCCTAAATGGACACTGAACTCTACATTTTGAAAAAAAAAATTCAGATTCAGATGCATATTGTCGTTAAACTGTTTAAACTCAGAAGATGAAGTAAACTAGAGTCTTTTAGGATTTTTTGTCTAGATTCTAAATATATTTTTTATTTTTATTTTTGAATTTATTTGAGTGGTTTTTTCTTTCTCCCATGAAAACTGGTATGTTTCTAAAAACGTCATTTTCAAAGAGTTACATTGTTTTCATAGAGCATAATTTTTTTTTCTAAAATAGATATCAATGTGATTCTTTCGAATTTAGTTTTTTAACATCCATATGGAGGGAATGCAATTGGTTTGATGAAATTATCATGATTATTTTATATTTTATTAACGCTTGAAGTTGACTAAATCATAATTTTTACATACCTTGACTACATAGCTTATAACTTGTCATGTATTTGTTCAATTTCATTTTTATTTTTTTTGATAGAAAGATAACTTCAATACCTAGGGCATAGATATTTTTAAATTTTTTTTTTCTCTCATTTACTATTTTTCCATAAACGTCACACATAGAGGTAGACATATGGTGAAATATCTATCTTTAGTAAAACTAAAAATATAAAGTCATAATAAAATTAATATATATTAACATTATAATCATTGGAAATATTTTTCTCAATAGTACCTTATGACATAGATAGTTTTTTCAAATGTATTCATTTGGTTTTTCAAAAGATAAATTCGAAGTGATTTTTTGTCAACATTTTAATAGGTGCAAAGGAGACTCCATTATAGGCATGAATCAGGAGTATAGATGTTATATCAATATTTTTTTTAATCTAAGAGGCTTTGAGATAACCATTTGTAATGAAATCCTTCAAATGGAACCTCTCAAGGCTTAAATCATCATATTTTATTAAAAATTTGTTATTTCAGCAAAAATCAGAATCTCTAAAAAAGTGTAACACACTATTGTGGGGTCACCCACTTAGCTTCAGATTTGCTCTCTTCAGTTCATGTTTAAGGATCTCATTTTATTTTTCTAAGTTGTTATCATAATCTTCAATGTGAATTTTGGATTCCTTTTTAGATCTCAGATCTTCCAATTTGTTTTTTAGTTTCTCAATAAGGTTCTTCGCATCATCATATTTTCCTTTCAGAGTATCTCTTTCTTTAGTAAGCATATCAATTTGTTTAAGAGCTTCTTCAAGATTCTTCTATAGTTGATCCATATCCATAGAGATTTTACTCAAGTTGTTAGGCTTTCCTTGAATGATTCTTTTCCAGGTAATTAAGCTTTGATACCAATTGTTATAAATAGGAAATACTGAGAGGGGGGGGGTAAATCAGTATTCTACAAATTTTAACCTCTTGCCCAATTATGGATATAATAGATTATCTTAACACATGCATAACATAAGAAGCTAAACAACATGCATAGAAATAAAACTAAAGAACTCATAACAAATTATTTGTTCTCAAGGAAACCCTAGCCAATGGAAAACTGTGGTGGGGATGGTACACACAAAGATCCACTAATCAAAAGTATCATGTTAAGGATTTTGACCCTGTTAGTAGTCTATTACATGCATATAGTGTCTCAGTCCTGATTAAGGGACTATAGACCTTGTTAGAAGCCTCAACCCTGTTAGGAGTAGGTAGTACAAAATGTGATTACTAGATGAGCCCCACTACCCAAACAAGCAATATACAATATTTACTGATTACAAAAGTAGGTCAAGGTACATATGATGGAATATGGATGAGGTGAATGAGAGGGGGGGGGGGGGGGTGAATCAGTTAACCATAAAACACTTCACAATTAATTCTTTCCAGATCCCTTAGGATATCTTAACAATGTTATCTGTTTTAGCACTCGGTAAATAGATTGCAGTAACTTTGAAGATGCAGAAAGTATTAGCAAAATTATCTTTAGATATTCATCAGCACATGTATATGATTGAGAAAGCAATTAAGAACATAAGAGACACAAGATTTAACGTGGAAACCCAATATGTGAAAAACCACCAATGTATCTAGATATTGATTTTCACTTTTTTGAAGTGATGCCCGGTTAGAAGCCAACCCGGTAAAAGGTTACAAAACACACTGTTAGGTGTGACCTTGTTAGAGGATTTAAAACACCCTGCTAAGAGTGGCCTGGTAAGAGGTCTTGAAAACAATTCAATGGAATTGTCACCTTGTTAGAGGATTTACAATATGGTTGTTAAACCAACTCGGTTAAGAGATTTAGAATTCACTGTTACAATGATAAGAAGGTAACAATGAAAAATGACCTGTATAATAATGCAACTGTCTTGCTGATTACAGATCTCTGTTCTGCATAAGTCTGATCCTTTCTGATCGAATAAATCTCTGCTGCACCTCAAGGATATCTGAACATCCTTCACAAATTCGCATACACCTTTCCTGCTTTTCTTCTGTAAAATCTTCTGCTGTATTTCTTGTTTACTTTTCACATTTGACCTTTTATTTATATGATTTTAGATTTGTCAAATTGACATTATTTAGTATAACAGTCAGCTGAAATAGGCAAACTCTATTTGCAAAAATCCTTCAAGGGCCGACAGTGCTCGGTGACCATAACTTTCTATAATCTTTTGGAGACCGAGGGAACTCGGTAAACACCGACAATATTTTACCTTCGATAACCGACTGAACTCGGTAAACACTAACTTTTCCTTCAATGACCGACTGAACTCGGTAAACGCTAAATTTTCTCGATAACCGAGTGAACTCGGTAAACACTAACTTTTCCTTCGATGACCGACTAAACTCGGTAAACACTAAATTTTCTCGATAACCGAGTGAACTCGGTAGACACTATTTTTCTTCGATAACCGAGTGGACTCGGTAAGCACTAATATTCCTGTCTGGCAGACCGACTGAGCTCGGTAGAAACTGGTTGCTGCGGACTATGACATTGTGTGACATCAAAGGACAATACATAATTGAGTAGCAATTTCCTTCAGACAATTATTTCCAACAATCTCCCTCTTTGGCATTGATGGCAACACAATATGTCATATCATAAGAAATTTGAAAGAGTTAGCTCGGTTCAGATTCAAATCTCCCTCTGTCAGCAAACTTCCTTTATCCTGAAAAATTCTTCCTTCTAACTATTGAAAATTTCTTGAAGTAATAGCAAAGACATAGCAAAACACTCCCTCTTTGACAA
Source organism: Chamaecyparis obtusa (assembly GCA_027943335.1). Taxonomy (NCBI): domain Eukaryota; kingdom Viridiplantae; phylum Streptophyta; class Pinopsida; order Cupressales; family Cupressaceae; genus Chamaecyparis; species Chamaecyparis obtusa. The sequence continues at coordinate 219,294 of BSBK01008458.1, forward strand.
CACATGCCAAAGACAATTCACATATTACCGGTGAAAATTAATGTACCTCAAGTACTGATTCATATGCAATGATTCCTTGAATATGCTGCATCAACAGGTTGATTTTCAATCATGTTCTGGTTGATGCATCACTAAAACTGTATTTAGTGAGCCTCGGATAGGGGAATGACCCCTAACTTACCTCTTAGATACACAAATGCATCCTTAGGTAATGGTTTGGTAAAAATGTCTGCAATCTGTTCTTTTGTATGAATATATTCTAATCTGATTTCCTTGTCCTGCACCAATTCTCTGACAAAGTGATATTTAATAGAAATGTGCTTGGTTTTGGAATGCATCACTGGATTCTTAGAGATGTTTATTGCACTGGTATTGTCACAAAATATAACAACTGGTTCTTTGATTTCAACCTTCATACCTTCTAATAGCTGTTTGAACCAAACAATATTTGAACAGTTTAACTGCAGCAGCAACATATTCTGCTTCAGCTGTGGATTGAGATGTGCAATTCTACTTTTTACTAGTCCAGGATACCAGTCTTTTTCCAAGAAAAAATGCTCCACCACTTGTGCTTTTTCTGTCATCAATGTTTCCTGCCCAATCAGCATCAGTAAACACTTTCAAGTCTAGATTGCCTCCAAATTTATACCACAAACCATATTCTTCAGTTCCTTTTAAGTATCTTAAGATTCTTTTGATTGCCATCATGTGATTTTCCTTAGGTTTTGCTGAGAATCTAGCTACTATACCGACTACTAAGGCAATATCAGGTCTTGTATGTACTACATACTGCAATTTTCCAATCATAGATCGGTATAGGGTCTGATCAACTTCTTTTGAATCATCATTCTTGGTAAGTTTCAGTCCAGTACACATGGGTGTACCAACTGGTTTTGAATCTTCCATACCAAACTTCTTAAGTATTTCCTTAATGTATTTAGATTGAGTAATGTATACACCATTCTTGCTTTGCTGAATTTGAAGACCAACAAAGAATTTTATTAAACCAAACATAGACATTTCAAATTCTTTGTTCATTTGCTTTGAAAATTCTTTGCACTGATCCTCATTCCCTATAAATATAGTATCATCCACAAATATTTCTGCCAATACAATTTTGTCATCCGGTCCTTCTTTAATATACAGATTACTGTTATCATTAGCTCTTTTGAAATTAATCTGAATCAAATAGTTATGGAGTCTTTCATAACATGCTCTAGGAGCTTGTTTTAAACCATACAATGCTTTGTGTAACCTACAGACCATGTCCCTTTTATCTGGATCAACAAAGCCTTCAGGTTGTTCAATGTAGACTTCTTCATCAAGAATTCCATTGAGAAATGTAGATTTTATATCCATCTGATATACCTTAAATCCTTTGTGTGCTGCATAAGCAAGTAGAGTTCTTACACCTTCTAATCTTGCAACAGGAGTGAAAGTTTCTTCATAATCTATACCTTCTTCTTGAGAATAACCTTTACATACTAGTCTAGCTTTGTTTCTAGATACTTGACCATCTTCATTCAGCTTATTCCTGAATACCCATTTTGTTCCAATTACATTCTTATCTTTAGGTCTAGGTACAAGAGTCCAAGTTTTGTTCTTTTATATTTGTTCTAATTCTTCATTCATTGCTTCAATCCAACTTTCATTTTCCAATGCATCTTTGATATTTCTAGGTTCAAAATCAGTAAGCAGACATGTACCTTTTAGCTTGCTTCTTGTCATAGTACCATCTGATTTGTTTCCAATGATTTGATCTGGTGTATGATGTCTTCTGACATATTTGGCTAGTATAGGTTCCTTGCCTTTTGAATGATTCATGCTGTTGTCTTCTAGGATCTCTTCTTCAGGTTGCTCGGGCTCGGTAGATATTTTCTCGGTAACTTCAGGCTGAGACTCGGTTTGAATTTCTTCCTGTGACTCGGTTTGAACTTCTTCCTGTGACTCGGTTTGTGACTCGGTAACTGTGCTCGGCTCTGTAGATATAGCTTCCTTATTGATAGTTGTGTCTGTCAATGTTTCAGGTTCAATGTAAACGAATCTTCTGTAGTTCTCAGGTTCCCTTTTGCTTTCTTCCTCAGTCTTTTCTGCAAACTCATCAAATTTTACATGTATACTTTCTATGACTTTGTGAGTAGATAAGTTCAGACATTTGTATGCCTTGCTTTTGCTAGAATATCCTAGGAATATTCCTTCATCACTTTTCACATCAAATTTATTTCTTCTGGATTCTTTTAAGATATAACACTTGCTACCAAATATTTTCATGTAACTTATATTGGGTTTATAGCCATACCATAATTCATAAGGAGTTTTGAATGTGTCTTTCTTTAGTTGTACTCGGTTCAAGGTATGAACTGCAGTGCTAATAGCTTCCTTCCAGTACTTTATAGCGATGTTCTTTTCTATCATTAGAGTCCCTTGCACAATCCATAATAGATCTGTTTCTTCTTTCTGCTATTCCATTCTGCTCAGGAGTTCTAGGAGCTGATACCTATCTTTTGATTCCTCTTTCAATGCAAAAGTTGTTAAAATCATGGGAGATGAATTCACCACCTCTGTCTGATCTTAAGCATTTCAATTTTTTCCCTGTTTCCTTTTCCACTCTTGCTAAGTACCATTTGAACTTTTCAAATGCTTCTGATTTTTCTCTTAAATACATAACAGTCATCATTCTAGAATAATCATCAACGAAAAGAATAAAGAATTTATCTCCAGTATAGCTTTTTATTCCAATAGGTCCGCATAAATCAGTATGCACAATTTCCAAAATTTCTTTAGACTGATAGTTCTTACTCTTGAAACTAGTTTTACTCATTTTGCCAATTTGACAATTCTTGCATAGACCAGTGTCAGGTTTCTTCAAAGTAGGAATGCCTCTAACCTTCTTGAATTTGCTTATTTTTATCATGTTATCAAAATTCACATGACATAACCTTTTGTGCCATAGCCAACTTTCTTCTATTTGAGCAATAAAGCATGAATATTCACTGAGATCAAGATAAAATAAGTTACCTTTTGTTTGTTTGCCTGATCCAATGAGTTTTCCTTTTCCATCCAGCAGTCTTGCTTGACCATTCATGAATTCAACCTTGAAACCAGTGTTGATTAGCTGTGCTACACTTAGAAGATTATGTTTTAGTCCTTCAACCCAATAAGCATTATCACATATGAGTTCTTTGGTTAATGAGATTCTTCCTTTTCCTTTTATACAACAAGGTTCATTGTTTCCAAATCTTACATTACCATTGTCACAGTCTTCTAGATATTCAAATTTTTTCTTGTCACCAGTCATGTGGTGTGAACATCCGCTATCTATTATCCATATATCATCTTTGCTTATATGAGAAATAAGTGCCATCTTATCTTCATCATCATCAGATTCATCTTTTATAGCAATAAAAACAATTTCTTCTTCACTATCATCAGAATCTTTAGCCATAAAACATGATTTCTTACCTTTATCCTTGTATGATTTGAAATTCTTTTTGCCATAGTACTTGTGACTTCTCTTCTCTTCCTTGACTTGCTTGTTTGGGCACCTAGCTGCAATATGTCCAATTTCTTCACATGAAAAATAGATTAAAGGAGTTTTACCTTTATACTTACCTTTCCCTCTAGAGTACTTGTTTGCAAGTAATGCTTCTACAATTTCAAGATCACTATCAGAACTTTCTTCTGATACTTCTTCACTTTCTGACTGAACTTCTTTAATTTTCTTGTTCTTCTTTAGTGAAACCTTGGCCTCAAATGCTGATTCAATATTTTTGGAACTAGGAACATAGTTGTCATAGTTGTCTAATTCAAAAGCTGTCAATCTTCCAACTAAAGCATCCAAAGTTATATTGTGGTTTGTTTCACATCTTCTTTCTTGAATAGCTGATACTCTTATTGCATAGATAGGAAGTAATGTTCTGAGTACCTTACTTATAACAGTCTCATCTGAGATTGTTCCTCCAGAAGCTCTAATTGCACTTACACTTGCTTTGATTCTTTCAACATATTTTGCAATGTTTTCATCTTCCTTCATATTCATCTTGTCAAACTGTCCTCTTAGGCTTTCTGCTTTGGCTCTTTTCACATTTGCATCACCACCATATATTTTCTTCAGTGCCATCCACATTTCATATGCAGTAGTGCAGTCTTTAATATCATCAAATTCTTCATAGCTGAGAGCAGATGCAATGTCTATCATCATGGTGTTGTGAGTCTTTTTATCTACAATGTCTTCAACAGTTAATGTGCCATTAGGAATTGTGTATTCTTCATCAATGTATTTTCATCCTGACTCACCAATGGAAGCAGATGAAGTCGCATGAGACCTTGTCATGCTGAAAAGTTATCTCTGTTAAGCTTTGGAATTTCCCTCTGTAAGACATCCTGATCTTTAGCTTAGGTCTTTGAAACCCTTCCTGCAAGCACCAAAAGCTCTGATACCAATTGATGGAATATGGATGAGGTGACTGAGAGGGGCGGGGGGGTGAATCAGTCAACCATAAAACACTTCACAATTAATTCTTTCCAGATCCCTTAGGATATCTTAACAATGTTATCTGTTTTAGCACTCGGTAAATAGATTGCAGTAACTTTGAAGATGCAGAAAGTATTAGCAAAATTATCTTTAGATATTCATCACCACATGTATATGATTGAGAAAGCAATTAAGAACACAAGAGACACAAGATTTAACGTGGAAACCCAATATGGGAAAAACCACCATGTATCTAGATACTGATTTTCACTTTTCTGAAGTGATGCCCGGTTAGAAGCCAACCCGGTAAAAGGTTACAAAACACTGTTAGGTGTGACCTTGTTAGAGGATTTAAAACACCCTGCTAGGAGTGGCCTGGTAAGAGGTCTTGAAAAAAATTCAATGGAATGTCACCTTGTTAGAGGATTTACAATATGGTTGTTAAACCAACTCGGTAAGAGATTTAGAATTCACTGATACAATGATAAGAAGGTAACAATGAAAAATAACTTGTATAATAATGCAACTGTCTTGCTGATTATAGATCTTTGTTCTACATAAGTCTGATCCTTTCTGATCGAATAAATCTCTGCTCCACCTCAAGGATATCTGAACATCCTTCACAAATTCGCATACACCTTTCCTGCTTTTCTTCTGTAAAATCTTCTGCTGTATTCTTGTTTACTTTTCACATTTGACCTTTTATTTATATGATTTTAGATTTGTCAAATCGACATTATTTAGTATAACAGTCGGCTAAAATAAGCAAACTCTATTTGCAAAAATCCTTCAAGGGCCGACAGTGCTCGGTGACCATAACTTTCTATAATCTTTTGGAGACCGAGGAACTCGGTAAACACCGAAAATATTTTACCTTCGATAACCGACTGAACTCGGTAAACACTAACTTTTCCTTCGATGACCGACTAAACTTGGTAAACACTAAATTTTCTCGATAACTGAGTGAACTCGGTAAACACTAACTTTTCCTTCGATGACCGACTGAACTCGGTAAACACTAAATTTTCTTGATAATCGAGTGAACTCGGTAGACACTATTTTTCTTCGATAACTGAGTGGACTCGGTAAGCACTAATATTCCTGTCTGGCAGACCGACTGAGCTCGGTAGAAACTAGTTGCTGCGGACTATGGACATTGTGTGACATCAAAGACAATACATAATTGAGTAGCAATTTCCTTCAGACATTGTTTCCAACAACATAACCTTATACTGCTTGCATCAATATCTCTTCACTACTCTTCACTTTCGCTATTAGATTCACATATATCTTATACCGTATTTTTATTACTTTTACAATTACAATATTTACATATCTTTATACAAGTTATGAAGAATAATAACTTTCCAGTCGGCTATCATATTACAAATATCTTTATCCAAGGGTTAACATCTAGGATGTCATCCCTTTATATTGTTAAGTCATTATTTGATAAACAAAATAATCCCTTAACTCTTATCAATTTTCTTCATATTTTGTCATGTCAGCTTAAACACTGTCTTTAGTAAAACTATCATAACTTCTTCCGTAATGCCGTATTGATTTGTGTTCTAAGGTGAGTCTTCAATAGTCACCATAGAGTCTATGTTCAAGTGCGCAAGCACTGAAATTACTCCAATCAACATCAAACCAAAAATGTCATCAGGTTCACTGGTAAAAAATATTGTCTCATACTTAGACAATTTCTCATTGTGCTCTGACATACTAGCTCTCTGACCTATACGATCTTCATGTAGATCATATGTTGCCATAATGACAACATCTATGTAACCAACTCAGCCAAATTGCCAACAATGAATTCTATTGCTAGTAACCTTCACTTACTGGTTGACATGATAGAGAAGAAGGTGTGGAAGCTATGCAGAACTGTAAGGAGATTATGGGGCTCAAGGAGAATCTAAGAAAAAATGACAGAGCTGGGAGAAAAAGATGGAAGACTCCATCCAAATTCTGAAAGGGTGGCAGTAACTAGATTATTTTTTTGGTTCTCTTTTTTTCCTGTGTTGTTTGTTTTAGCTGGTCTGTGGTGTTTGTTCCCCCTTTCTATTTTGGTTGTTACTTTTTGGTGAGATTAATGTCTTATCTATTCCTATAGCTATTTGCATTTCGGGTCTTGTAAAACTTGTTTTTTCTCTAATTTCAAACAATAAAAATTATTGTGTAGGGTTGAATCTGACATGTCATGGTTTAATAAAGAGACAAACTTGATTGTGAAGATACATCCTCAATTCAAATGCCATATTTGTGTCTAACATGCATTAAGAAAATACCAACAAGAAACCATTGGCTCTCGGAACACTTGGATTTCTTCCTCTAGATTTCATATGGACAAGCCTTGACTCCAAGAAGGGAAAGCACTCCCAAACACCCATGAACTTGTAGATAAAATTCTAATTAGATAGATAACTAATATCATCCTCAATAGAATCAATATGAATCACAAGATAGGATTATTATTTCTCTATATAAGATATCTATTAATCTTCATAGGATTGAAACCCCTAAATTGAGAAGAGGTTTATCCTATTCTATTAATATTTACACAAAGAAGGGTTGTCATGCATGTGAGGAGAAAGACTAACTCGATCCATGATGCAGAGCATCATGGAAACTAAATAATCAATAGGATCCTTTCCGATCCTTTCAAAATCATTCAATAAGGTCTTTGTTTAAAGACATCTTATGCTTGAAAAACCACAACATGTTTTAACACAAAAACATCAACCTTTCTCCATTTGCATATCTTGATTTTATATATGAGTCTATTATTCATAACTTCTGTTTTGAAATCATCTTTACAAATCCTTTGGTGTAATTGTTCCAATTAGTCCTTAAAAAAAATATATAACCAGAGCCCAATAAAGTAATTAAATTATAAGTTATGGTCTCTAGTCTGAGAGCCATTTTTCCCGTCATAAACCAAAAGTAAACACCAAACCTTGCCCAAGAATCTCATATATTTCTCAAAGAGAATCAAAATGAAACAAAAACAATTCCACATTAGCTATTAATGATTAAGTTTCCAATTATGTAAGCATTTATTTTTCCCATTCAGAAATTATTTTACAAGCACAATCACTACCTGCAACTCTAACAGAGGTCTTTAAAAAACCATTATCCACTCAAATGCACATAGCTTTCTAAATATTCCAAAAAATGACTCAAACCAAAGGACATGAAAGTTAATTCACTATATTTCCAATGAATATTATTAGTGCTCCTGATTCTCTAAAATGTGTCGGTACCAAAGGTTTCATATGACAGTGAGCAACATAATCTCAAATCTGCAAATGACAACATTACCAAAACTGCCATAACTTATTCATTTATCCACACAGTCCTCCAAAAAAAACCAAAAGAAATCTTATTCATCCTACTTTCAATAAAATATACTTTTTCAACAATTCCAGGCCTTACAGTCGTACAATACTGGAAACCACATAAATATTTAACACTGATCAAAATAGCAAGTTTTGAAGACACCAATTGATTTAAAAAATGATCTTCTCTTCTCATTCATGTTTGGAACAACCAATAAATTGTTTTATAGTATTGGTGGTGATTTATAACTTCCAACCACCTTTTTAACCATCTCCTTACACTCTTTAACCCTTTACAACATACTTGCATCTTTTGACAATATTTGATGCATTTTGCATTACAACTTTTTATGACAACTTTACTAGTTTAACTCCAAACTTGACAAATCTTT